>JAFBJT010091544.1:0-16053 GCA_016785325.1 Chascanopsetta lugubris | reverse complement strand
CGACCTCCCCTCCCCCCCCCCCCCTCACCCAAATCACCCACCTCTCTGAAAACGGCACGAAAACTGCTGTCAGTGCAGTGCCTCCGTCGACGCCCACCCCCCTTCATCCATAAAGCCTGGCTCGTGGTCCAGTGGGGAAATAAGTCTCCCCAAAACGTAACAGTTACTTCAGAAGCATCAAACCACCTCGGTGGTTGTTTTGACCTGGCCGGTTTTTCAGTGTGTGAAAAAGCCGATTTTTGTGTGTGTGTGTGTGTGTGTGTGTGTGTGTGTGTGTGTGTGTGTGTGTGTGCTGGATGAGGTTGGCCGTGAGTGGGCCGCCCTGTGGCTCAGGAGACCCCCGGAGACATGATATCACCTCTAGTAACTGGAGAATAAGAGGTTTAATCTGTGTGATGCTTAATGATCTTTCAACAGTTTGGGTCCCCCACCCCCCTCCCCCACCCCCCGTCAGCAAATCCTCTTTTGGATTTGTTTTTCTCGTACGTATGGATTTGAAATATCGAAACGACCCGTCGGAGCCACGTCTATCTTTTTCCAACCTTTCCTTCGTCGGGCACCGCAGAGACATTTATACTTGTTTGACTCACCGTTCTAACTATACCTCACAGTAGCACAACATACATTTATTGTACGTCGCGGTGCTAAATGTGTGTGTGTGTGAGACTAATTGTAACTATGATGATATGTGTGCCAATGTGGAGATCAACAACTTGTGTGTGTCACGCTCGATAAGAAGATCAGGGCCGGGTTATAATTTAGATTTGCCGTGTCTCTCCGCCTGTGTTGACGTGAGCGGGGGACTTGTGGTGAATAGCCCCAATAATAACAAGACTATTCCCCCCCTCCCCTTTGCTGGCAGGAGGTGGAGCAGCTGCGCATGGAGCGTCTCCAGATCGACGAGCAGCTCCGTCAGATTGGGGTGGGCTACCGCGCGCCTCCCAGCCGAACCGGGGGCCAAGGCGGCGAGCGGGAAAAGGGTTACCTGACGGACGAGAGCAGCAGCAACTCGCTCCACACGTCTCGCACGTACGGCGGCCGCGGCAGAGGACGCAGGGCCTCCAACGGCCAGTACTCTGGATATGGTGAGAGAACGTTTTGAAAATAAATGATGTGGGGGAGGGGGGGGGGGGGGGGGGGGGGGGGGGGGGGGGGGGGGGGGGCGGGAATAACCCCGCTCGTTTCAATATCAACCGTCTGTGTTTGATGCAGGCACAAACTCCGAGCTGTCCAACGCCTCCGAGTCCGAGGACGTCGCCGACCGAGACCAGCGGCCCCGCGGCATCGGGGCAGATGAGAGGGGCTCCAGGCGGGGCGGCAGGGGAAGAGGCTCCAACCCAGGGCGTGGCCGCGGCGGACCGGGGGCCAAGCCCTCAAACTCGATCAGCTCAGGTAGTGATGCCCAACCTCTGGCTGTAAACGGGACGCGTGTGAAGATTGTTGGTCATGTGCAGGGGCGTGAAATCTGGCCCGTGAGGTGACGCCGCAAACCGTCAAAATGACAGGAAACGCGAACTGCAGTTTCTCATCTGTCCACCGTGGGTCGCACCACAGCGTCACGCACATGTATGAAGTTGTCCGTGTTTTTTTGTTTTGTTTACTGTGATTGTTGTTGCACTTGAGATTATTTTGGGTTGCGTGTGGCCCCTTCACCGAAATGAGTTTGATACCCCTTGTCTAAGCCGATGGGCGCAGCAGTTGAACATTAGGATTTTTCACTTCAAGCAGCATTTTGCGAAGAAGAAGTCTTATCTCATGAAACATAGAAAAATATCGATATATTTTCTGTGCCCTCTTCAGTGCTGAAGGACCCAGACAGTAATCCATACTCGCTGCTGGAGGGTGAAGGAGAACTCGCCGAGGCCGACCTGAATGAGGGAGGAGAGCGCCGCAGACGCTCCCGCCGCCGCCGCAACGACCAGGAGCCCAGCGTAATGGACGCTGCAGCGGAGTCGGACGGCCAGGCCGGCCCCAGCGAGAACGGACTGGGTGAGGACTCGGCCTCCAGTTGATGTCGTGTCTCCTGTCTGCCCCCGTTGCCCCCAGGACTTGAGTTTTTTTAAAGCGCGACGCGCGTCGGCCACAGTCAAACATGCCTCCATTTGGCTTTTAGACGAAGAGGCACGGCCCCAGCGCCGCAACCGAAGCCGCCGCCGCCGCAACCGTGGCAACCGCCCCGAGGGAGGCTCAGCCAGCCGTGACAGACAGCCCGTAGAGAGTGGTGAGTCTCTGTGATTCCCTTTTTGACGTTGCCTCTTCGAAGTGGGCATTACCACCCGTCTCAGTTGTGTTCATGCCTCGTCAGCAACTTGTAAGCATTGCCACGCTGTGGTGGCCTGCCTTACAGCTTGGGCATTGTCAGTCTGTTTTACCCCCACCCCCACGTTGCCTCAGGCTAACAGATTTGCATGTTTCCAGTGACCGTCGCTGACTACATATCGCGCCCCGAGTCCCAGAGCAGACAGAACCTGCCCCAGAAAGAGAACCACACCGGCCCCGAGCCCAAGGTACAGACCCGGCGACCTTGACCTCTGACCTCTGACATCAGGTTGAAAGTGGCATCACTTTGACATGGACGCACCCGTCTTCATGCCCGTGTGTATGCGTGATGAAGGTTTTTCATGTGTGTTTAACATCAGTCAAAACGTAGTAGCATGGGTGCAGATGTGTTGACCTACATCAGACTATTGGATGTATATATATATATTTTTTTTTTTTTTTTCCTCTCCTCTTCGTTTGTTCCCACAGGAGAATGGGACCAGCGCGAAGAAGGATGAGCGCGCACCCTCAAAGAGTTCCCCCGGCAAAGGCATCAACTCCACCGGCGAGACCATGACCCTGGTCAACGGGGTCTCGTAAAGAGCTGGGCATCCCCCACCCCCGGGTGAACCCAAGTCTACAGCAAGACTCCATGGCAAACTCTGTCCCTGCTTGCATTAACTTAAACCTTTAAACAGATGAGTGAAAAGTTACCTGACAAAATACCTGAATTCATACTATGAGAGTGAAAAAGTACAAAAAAACGTCAAACGCATCTACTTAAAAACACACGTTAACGGTGTATGCTATCCTATCTATCAGTACGTAGTGCTTATTTAAAAAAAAAAAAAAACTAGCTTGCCAAAAAAGAGCTGGTGGATATGACTTGATTTTTAAAAATACTGAAACACGAGAAACAGGACGAGACTTTTTTCTTTTTTTCGTTTTTGGAACAGTTGTCTTTATTTGTGTCCTCTTTTTTGTTTGTGTTTGTTTTGTTCTGTTCATTTTGTTCATTGTTTATCACTGGTTTGGACTAGGGGGCGGTCGCTCTCCCAACCCAAACAGACGCGTCTCTTAACAGTGTTAAAAGTGCAGACGAGAGATGGAAGCTGTCGGCGGCGGCGTGCGGGCGGACAGTTCAATAGCTTACGTGGGCGTGAACCTTCGCACACTGAACCTGGGAGTTGAGACAGACGGATTGGAATATTGATAGACATTGTGCCTTGAATTTGAAGAAAAAAAAAAAAAAGAATAAAAAAAAAAAAGTTTTTCCATTTTAGTTTGTTTTTGTTTCTCAAGTGGAGGGGGAGGAAAAAAAAAAGGTGATGTTCTTCCAGGGTTTTTTTTTCTGAATGGTTCCAACGAGAGAACAAACCTGAGAAGGAGGAGGAGGAGGAGGTGGCGTGGGGCGGTGTGTGAGGAGGACGAGGGAGTGTTCAGCCGACGTGAGGGAGACAGACGTTTGGTGCCAAAAACGAAATTCAAGGCGCTTGTCCTCATTCCGAGTAGAGCCGACGGTTTTGGGGGTGGTGGGGTGGGGGTGGGGGTGGGGGGGGGGCGGTGCGTGCGTGCGTGCGTGTATGTGCGTGCGTGTTTGTGTGTGCGGGGTTGAGATTAGGCAACCACAAACTTAAACCGGGAAGGGGCGAGGCGATGGATGTAGACGTAGCCCTGGGCAGGTCGTAGGGGTGAGGCCCGAGTGAAGGAGAGGGGGCGCCGGGTGATGTCACTTCCTCCTCGCCTGGTTTTGGCTCTTCTCGAGGGTCCCGGGCGGCGCCCAAACAGGCCGCGAGCAGACGGGACGGCGGACTTGAACTCTAAATCTCGACTCAAAGAGAACAATACTGTGCCTCTTTACTCTGCGCCAGAGGAGGGGGGTTGGGGGGGGGGGGGGGGGGGGCGGCGGGGGGGGGGGGGGTCCTACTGTGCCTCTTTACTCTGCGCCAGAGGAGGGGGGTTGGGGGGGGGGCGGGTGGCGGCGGCGGCGGCGGCGGCGTTGCTAGCTTCTTGCCACACTCGTGTCTTGACGAACCACCGCCAGGTGCACACGAGGGTGACCACCTTTTCTGGGGGAGGGGGAGGGGGAGGGGGGGGTTCTAATGGCGGTAGGGGGAGACGACTGGAAACTGTGGGATGGGGAGGACAGCTTCAAATGACTTCCGAGAGCCACATGACACACAGGCCCATATTTACAGGTACACACACACACACACACACACACACACACACACACATGCGGTCGCCCGCGCGGCACCATTTCGAGGACTGAGAACGGAAGCGAGGTGTCTGTCTTGTACCTGGCAGTTTGGGTTCAGCAAACCAGGAGTTAGAGGGGGACTGGAAAACCTCTGGCTCTCTGCTCATGTTGTTACTGTTGTCTTGGTTACCGCTCTCGAGTTCTTTTTGTTGCTATTTCCACATCTTTAGAAGAAAACAACCCCAATATGAAATAAAAAATTGAAGTGAAATCAACTTCCTCTCTGGAGATGAACTTTGATTTCTCTGTCTTGTGAGTTTGCAGTCTATTTTTCTAACTTGCATGGCATTTATTTAACAACGTACTAGGTGGTGCCTGTCCCGTGCATGAGGAAAGGGTGTTATTAATCTGACTTACGAAGCCATTGTTCCACTCACTAGACTTGCTGCTAATGTACACGTTGAATGTGAAGTAGAAATTCTACCTTGAAGAGAGATTAAAAAATAAAAAATAAATTTTTTTTTTTTTTTTTTTTTAATCCACCCCGCCCCCCCCCACCTACCTGCTCCGGCTCCATTCTGTCTCGCCTCCACAATTGGCCCCAGAGGCACCGAGCCACCCACACCCACCACCACTACCACCACCACCACCACCACCACGTCAGGAAGGGACCCATTCTATTTTCCAATCCCATCAAGTAACTTACAAAGGGCAAACATTGCGCATGACAAGCGAGCGTCAACATGACCAAAGGTTTTTGAGAGACCATGTGAATGGGAGCTGTGGCTGATTGGAGACGACCCAGATGCTGCTGTTACACATTTCCGCTCACCTGTACGTTGTGTTTTTAAGAGGACGAGCGAGCACTTGAGTATTTGTACCTCGGTTCCGGTCGCATGTGTGTGCGTGAAGGACGATAGGAAAACAACAAAAAACAAAACAAAACAAAAAAAACAAAAACCTTACTGGTGTGTTTGCCTTTATACCTCATTGTGTGAGTACTGTATCCCCTTATGTATCTGTACCCCTCACGTCCTGTTGAAAGGTTGCTGTGTGTGTGTGTGTGTGTGTGTGTTTGTGTTTTGTGTGTGTGTGTGTGTGTGGAAGCTGGCTGTACAGTCGACTCCTCACTCTGTCAGATTTTGTCTCTGGTTTTCTCACTCATGTTCTGATGGCAATAAAAGACTTTTCATTGTTTGGTACACACTTTTTCAAAACAGCTTGTTCTTCTTTTCAAAGATATGCCCAGAATCACAAAGGTGCAGTGTGCAGGATTTAGTGACATCCAGTGGTGAAGTTGCTGGATTACCCCCCCCCCCCCCCCCCCCCACACACACACACACACACACCTCCCCTGTACTTCTTTGTACCTATTAACCAATGGTATCCTTCCGTTACCATTAAAAAAAGTTTGCTCTGTCTGTACCTCGTAACTGAGAAAACACGCTGGAGCAACGTGGTTCAGCATGAACACAATTTAAACATTTAGATAAATACTCACAAAAACACAATTATTGTATTTTCAATTATGCCATTGAAAAGAATACTGTAAACTAAACCTCACACACTGCACCTTTAATATGTCATTCCCAGCACATGACAAGCATATTTAATACTTGGCAGCAATGAACCCAAATGACTTCTTTCAAAACAACAATGTAAAATATGTCACTGCGGTGATACATTTGTTCATTGAGCCATTGTGACTGATCCAGGTGCTGTAAGGTATATATTGATTAATTTAGCAATATCTATTTATAGACATCTGGCAATAGCAAAATAAGAGACTCTTAACACAGGTGTGGGAGTACTGTATGCGTATATAACTGGAGCGCCAGGAGCTGGAGAATTAAAGCATATTTTTTCAAGGCTGAATTTTAAAAGATTTAAAAAAAATATTTGAAACAAGTGTCTTTGATTGTATTTCTTTGGCTGTGAAGTGTGATGTTCCAAGTCCAACTGATGAAAGACCTTTGTTTTGAAATCTTTACATCAAAGGTAATGAAATCCATGCCCACCATGACAGCAGTCAGCTTTGAGGGGTTTATGAGGGGCAAGATACTCAACACATCAAATCAGATAGCTGATGAACAAAGGTGAGCAGTTATAAGCAGGAACATTTTTCTGAATAGATGTTTTTTGAAAAAAATATAACATTTTTGAGAATATTTTTTGCCAAATTGCTTTACACACTAAGCCTGGCCTTTTTTTTAAATAATTTTTGAGAAATAGTAAACGTTAATAAGAGTTATTGAATAGCATAATAAGTCATTATCAATAATGATGGACAATAATGATTTCTAAAAAGTCTGAATCTGTGATTCACTGTCTAACATTACCTTAATGACTTATGACTGGAATGACTGGTCAATAGTGCCCCCTACTGATATGCAAGAGCAACAACAGCAGCAACAACAGTGACCGAGTGGGAGTGGTACTTAGTACAGGTATGTGGGAATCGACCTATAGGAACAACAAGATATGCACATGAACACATACACATCTATATTAAGATGAATAAAATGATTGAATTACATAAACGAATATCATATCAAATAGATACATAACGATCTAGATGATCACAATGTACGTTGGTATCCTAGCGGAAACATATATTTTTGTTTTTATTGTTCTTATTGTTTTTACTGTTCTTATTGTCGGCAGGTTTCTTCTTTTCGTTGCATCTTTTATAGTCGTTTCCGTTGCTGTTGTTATTGTTGGACTGTTCGTGATTATTTCTGATGAAAAATGAAAAAAAGTTCTCGTGCTTTCTTTTTTTTTCCCACTTTCCCCTCGCCCTTGGCCTATCGCCCAATCACAGTCCGTCATTTTTGACAGACACCTCTATCCGCCAATCAGAGTGATAGTTTCGTGCTTTTCCTCCGCTGTTATTTCCGGCTTGTTGTACTGGAGATTCAGCTTCGTGAAGTGGCGCCTTCCGCTACAAGTAGTGAGTATTTCTTGACGTTCCACTTTTCTCCGTCTCAACTAAAGTTGCATTTTTAAACACGTTGAAACGGGACTACTCCCAGCGTCATTTCCAGAACTTAAATTTGTTTCAAACTCGTCTTCAGGCGACGAAGTGCTAGCGTTAGCTTGCTAGCACTTATTCAATAGATGCTAAAGATAGCAGCTGCGTTGATTGGCGCCGGAGAATAGAACTTAAACGTTGACCACTCGAGTGGTATCCGTCACCGCCGCGTCTGACCTAAAGCTTGAACGTCTATAAAACAAATGTTTCAATCCCGTCCCGGGGGTCAGCTGTTCGTCGCCGCGGGTCCATAGTTTCTATTTCCCGATCATGACGTTATCCATGCGCCACCTGCTCCCACCGACGTCACTCGTGGTTCGTAAATTCATAAACAAACGTGGTCGTACACTCTCCGAAGTGGGTTGACGGCTGTGTAAACTCGTATCCTTTTCAAATCCAGACTATTCTTCAGGTGTTGGTTCCATTCCCAGTGCTGCACGTGAGAACTCTTGAGGGTAGAGAATGAGTGAAGGCTCGAAGCGAATCAAACCTGTTTTGGATTTGGAATGTTTTACACCGACTGTTTCCCTGTTGCCCCGATTCAGTCCTCTCTCTAGTTTACACTCTGTTACCGCACGCAGACCTTTCTATGTCAACTTCTCCGTGTCTGCAGCCCTCGTCGCAGAGGTCCAGGGGAGCAGCCATGGTGAAGATCTTCATAGGCAACCTGTCTCAGCATGCTGGGAAGGATGAGGTGGAAGCCCTTTTCACACAGTATGGCACGGTGACCGAATGTGCCAAATACAAGAACTATGCCTTTATTCATATGGACGACCGCAAGTGTGCAACCAAAGCCATCCGTGAGCTCCATCTGCACAAGCTGAATGGCCGGCCCATCAACGTGGAGCTCAGCAGGGGGAAGAGTCAGGGCCCCGTGAAGCTCCATATCGCCAATGTAGAAAAGGGATTCGACCACGAGCTGCGCACCCTCTTCGAGGAATACGGCATCGTCACGGAGTGTGCCATCATCAAAGATTTTGGTTTTGTGCACATGGCCAACGCTGAGGAGGCCATGGATGCCATCAAAGGCCTGGATAACACAGACTTCCAAGGTAAGTGAGCGTGCTGTTCTTCCGTGTCCCTGTGCTTTGCTCGTGATGATCTCGATTTTTTTTTTTTGAGGCCTGTCGTTTGTCTCCCTCACAGGAAAGCGCATACATGTTCAGATATCAAAGAGCAGGCCCAGGGGGGTTCCCGAGGAGGAGGCTTATCCAGGCAGGGGCTATTACCCTCCACGCTACCCAGGTATGGTGCCCGAGCCTCCGTACGGAGGCCCCATGGCCACCTATCCACCCCCGCCGCCACCGCCGCCTCCCCCGAGACGAGCGCCGTATCCCGACCCTGGCTACGGCAATCACGAGGGCTATGGGATGGTAGATTACTACAGGAAGTTCAGGGCCCCTTCTTACGCCGCAGATGACAGACGTGCCATCCCCCCTCCCCCGCCTCCTCCCCCAGCGCTGGTCAGAGACCGTGCAATGGGGTCCAGCGACCCATTCGACCGCCAACCAACTCAGCATCCGCCTTCCTCCTTCATAGCCAGGGACCGAAGCCCCATCGGACGAGCACCCCTACCGCCTCCTCCATCCGCAGAGAACGGGTTCCCCTACGAGCGGTCCAGACTCTCGCCGATGTATGCAGCCCCCCATCCCAGAGACTCCTTCTCTGAGAGAGCGCCTCCGCCCCCGCCACCACCCCGCTATGCAGGATATTGAGCGGCAGTGTCGTACAAGGTGAGAGCAGAGGGAGTTTCGTGACTTTTAACGTTTGCATTTCATGACGCAGTGAAAAATCTTCCAAACGACTGAAACTAAATGGGAGCCCCGTCCGTACTTTAAAATAGAATCACGTCCGAAATCATCGCCATCAGCCAGAGCTCTTAGTTCCAGCGAAGTCAGTGACTTAAAAAAAACCAAACATTCCTGGTAGAATCCTAAAATACTTCTGCTCTAATATCGGCCAGTCTTGCGCGACCCCTGAGTAAAACGCGTTCCCTGACATGTGGTGTGTGCTCTCTTTCCAGGTTTAGAATTTGACAAGATCGTCGTTGTCTGCTGATGCACGTGGCGCTATACATCCCCTCGTCGACGGCGGATTGCGTTGCGTTCACCTGTGACTTACTGGACGATACTCTATTGCGGACAGCCTCGTATTTGAAAACATACAATTCCTTGTCTCCAGCTCACGTACTCTACAGGGCTGTTCATTGGCTTTTTTTCCTGTTTCTCTGCTTGTTTCACTGTCCAGATCCTTAAAAGTTGTTTTTTCAGAAGAGGCGGGTGCTTAGTCTACTGCAGTGTGACGTAGTCCCTGCAAAACAGGCCTTTTAACATTTAAAAATGAAAAGGCCTCTGGGCAACTGACAAGACGTGACGATCACTGTGTTCAGATTGAGCTCGGTGGTTGATCACAAAACTAGATTGAAATAACTCGGCGTGGAAGTGCTTTAATTTAATACTTGGTGTGGCAGGTTGTACGGTAAGCTCTAAACTTTGCGACACATGTTACCATGACGAAAAGATTCAGTGTGATTCTGTTCTTATTATTATTCTTTTTTTTTTTCTTTTTTTCTTTTTTTTTACGCTTTGTGTTCATCCTGCGAAAATAGAATTATAGCAACGTTATGTATGATTTTATTTACTTTATAAGTTGCTTTTCATTTGAAGGGATTTTAATAAACAAGTAAAAACCAAGAATGCCGTATTAACTGTCAGATTCTTCTACCCCCGGGGGATGGCGCATAGTCTCTCCTCGCCAAAATGGAGCCACCTCGTTTTATCCAGGCGCTGTAACTCAGTTTCACTTTCATTCTCTCGTGTCCTGCTCGACATGTGACTGCCAAAAGAAGGATCTGATTGTGTGACGATGCGGTGTTCACCTGAACGACGAGTTAAAGCATATTTAGACAGTCCTGTCAAACAAGAGGCAGACATTGATTCCGACTTCCGCTTTCGATAATATGGGCGACAAAAAAAGATTGGCAAGTTAAATTTGCTCAAATTTCCCTTTCTCGCTCTCTTGCGGAAGCATGTTGCGTTCACTTGAAGAAGGAAAAAACTCTAGTTTCTCTGATTCATTTATTGTTTCTGTTTTTCTGACTCATTTTTTCCCTGTTTTTCTGACTAACCCCACCACCAGTTTTTCGGGGGAATCTTGTTGCTGAATGATCTAGATACTTGGAGATCCCGCGAGAACGCCCAACCTGGTACTTAGGCCGTCAAAGGCGCTCCCGGCGCCTCAGCAGCACACCGAGCGGATCCAATGTTTTCAGCAGTCCGCTGATGGTCTCTCGAGTCACCACGTAGCCAGTCTGAACGCGTTTCAAAAGCATCATCTTGTTTCCGTGCAGCGTGCTCCATACATCTCCAGCTGATCCTGGTGAACCTTCGCTAGGAGATCTGACTGGGCTTTCCTTCTGAACCACCGCAAAGTCCTGGTGCCCGCGTAAAGTTGACAAACTGGTAGGAATAGCATCTGTATGACTTGAAGACGGGACTATCTCCTCGTGTCTGAAACCCAGATCAAAGTCAAACCTGGTTAAACTAAACAAGCCGCTCCACTAGATCATTTCCATTTCCGTCGCTCAACAAAAGGAATGAATGCGTCTTAGCTCTCTAAACTCAGAGAAAAATGCCCGCCAAAAACAGAAAAAAAATTACTCGGGGGGAAAAACAGGAAAATAAGTAGAAAAAACAGGGAATTATTCAGAAAAATGGGGGGAAACGATGAGTCAGAAAAACAGAAATAATTAGCCAGAAAAACAAAGTGAAAAATGAATTACTGGGAAAAAAAATTTTGTTTCTCTCTTTTTCAAGTGAATGCCATACACTTCCGTACCGTCTCCCGTGGCCACTCCAAAGTATCTCAAGTGCATCCATTGTCTGCTGTGTAATGTCCTAGTGTGTAACAGTAAGGAGATAAACTGTCTGCGGTTGTCTCTTGTTTTTGACTTCACATGACGCGCGCATGTGACTTCAACCTTGTAGCAATGACTTCCATGCAGTCGTGTATTCTTAGCATCTGTGCTCTTTGTAGGTTGTTAGACTCTGTGCGGGAGGTTCCGGCTCAGGGTAAGTCTCGGAAGACGTCCGTCATCCTGACACCAAGGTAGATATCATTCAAATATATCGCTGACTATGTTGATGCTCTTGCATTGGTGTTGCCTGGAAGACAAATTTGCTCGTATGTTTTCTCAGTTGCTCAACCCAAGCTTGATTCTTTCAACCCATTTGCAAAGGGTGGCATCATCGAAGTGGAAGCAGACGTACATGAGCAGGAGATGTCGACAGATTGGCTCATGATCGATTTGTCGGTGGCGAGCGTGGTGGCTGACCTCGTCCCGGTCCACAGGCGTTTCTCCTGCTGATCCTCGAGTCCGCCCGGAAGTGGATTCTCACAAATGGGCGTAACCTTTTACGGGAGGATGCCGATCTGAGGCTAAAGGTTAGAACGCACAGGTCCACCTTAACCGCAGTGTGTTGTTCAAACCCTCATTGACTATCGTGTCGGTTTTGCAGGAAGTGGCGTCGCCGCGGCGTGAGCCGGTGCGAAAGGGAATGAAACCCCTGTTCCTTCTCTGACCTGTGTGGCCGCCCGTGTCATTACTGGTAAAGATTTTACGACGCCCCCTCACCGATACCAGACATGTCAACTTCGAAAGTGTCTGTTCTCCTGTTTGTTTGTCTCGCAGATTCTGCCTCCAAAGCCCTGGAGGTAGATGGGTCCGTGGGGTCATCTGCGCCACGAGGCGTCCAGGTGAAACCGCGCCTGGACTTGTGGAAAGTGCCGACGGCACGACTCATCCTCGGTCAAATCCTCAGCCAGCTGGAACAGTGAGGGACTGGTTTTCTCCATCGTTGGTTGTGGTGCTTTTAGACTGGATGGAGGAGGGAAGGAGCGCATTGTGCCTGTGTGTGTGTGTGTGTGTGTTTTTGTTTGGGCTTCTTACTTTGGAGGGTAACTGCCGCTGATGAATTTCTGCAGCTTATTCCAGATCCGATTTAAAATCGACTAAGATTTGTCCTGAAAGAGAAACTAGTTGGCATCATTTATAGCTATATTTCCGATGTCACGCTGACCCGGATTGTGAAAATCTGAAGCTGATGTCAGACTTTACAGTGACACGATGTGCAGCTATTCTAAGAAATGACAAACAGTGGAAGACAGCCTGTCTTTACTGTAACTGACAAGATCTGAGAGGAATGTTCCCTCACTGTGTGACCGGTGATGCGAGAACTTACGTGACGTGGTCTGATCGTCGGAGAAATTCAAACAGTCAAATCCCACAGAGCGACTTTAAAGTATTTCCAGTGCAGTATGTTTGTTGTACATGCTTCGCCAAACTTAGCACTGAACATATGTTCGGACAGCGTGTTTTCATCTTATATAAAATCGAGAACCTACTCTCATGTTTCCTCTTTTCATCGTTTACAACTGTGGTGTTTGTGTATGATATATTTTTCTCTAGGTGACTCATTTACTGAGTGAATTTATACCTGACACCTACTTTTTCACTCTTGTAAAGGTGGTATGACATTGTGCAGCAGTGATTTTTGTTTTGCATGTTCTGACTGGAAGATGTCGGAGATGAAATGTAGATATAGAGCTATAGACATCTATAGACTTAAGCTATATACGAAAAAACAAAACAAGGAATATAAAAAGAATATAATGCCAGTGAATTTATTAAATTCCTACATATGTATTCATGTCTTTTAATACAAGTGTTTGCGTCCAGTGTAAGTATAACCGGTAGTAATTGCTGTTATTGTGAAGAAACAGTAGCAGTTACACACGATTCATAAATGAAAGAATTCATGTATTCAGTGTATTGAAGTAGATTGTTTACATATAAAATAATAAAATAAAACATTTAATCTTACTGTTAATGTGAAACCGGTGAAAGTGTTTCCCTTGAAACTGCTGCTCACGAATAAGTCGCTGAAACCGTAGCTGGGAGGAATCGCTCCACTTATTCTGTCTCCAGTCAATCTGGGAAAACCAGTTTCTCTCTGGCGATAGAATATAAACAACCAGAAATGTCCAACCTGTGGCTGACATTAAACATTTTAAAACCAACTCTAAAGAAAAAGTTAAATAGATTCAATGAGCTCAAGTGGAAAATGTCCAAAAAAAAAAAAAAAGGGAGCTTCATCGCATTTACTTTAGAAAGGAAAGTAAAAAGGAAGGTTTGTTCCCGTATAAAAAATGAGTACGAGGCGAAGATGATCATACAATCTCACATAAACAGGGATGAGCCTCTAATGGGCGTAACAATTAGAGAGACAACTTCTCGGTGATCCACTCAAAGTGCGTCTCCTACGTCATGACTGAACGTCTCGTCTGTCTCCAGGGGCCCCTGATGTGCGCGGCCCGTGTCCGTGACGGGCGCCGCGCCGGGCTCGAACGCGCACACCTCCCTGAATGGAGACACGGCCAACACCTGGAACTCCACCTCAAAGCTGCCCTTGGCCTCGCCCGACTCCCGGACGATCTCCACCTCGTACTCCCCGAAGCGGACGAGGGCCTTGTCGGGGAGGTCGAGCCTCTCCAGGTGGCCCAGGACCGAGCCGTTGACTTTCAGCGGCCCCCGCTTGCTCAGGTTCTGGATGGTGAACCGCATGTCCGGGCTCTGGGGGTTGCGGTGGGCACTGAGGGCCAGCTGTTTGCGGGACACCTTTTGGTCCGTCAGGTTGTAGTTGCAGGCCTGTACGTCGCGGCCCAGCCTGACGGGGTCCTCCGCCTCGTGTTTCTTCCTCACGCCCACGGGAAGTGCCACGAAAAGGCCCTTGCTGCTCTGCTGCGGGTGGTAAACGTTGATGTGGAGACAGGTCAGGAAATCCTCCTCTGTCTCCAACTTCTGGGCCATGGTGGGGAGAAGCCTCAAGGGGACCTAGTGACCCGCTGACCTTTGATGATGAAAGGCAACAGAGACGCACAAAGACACGTTCAGAAAACACTTAGATTGAACTTGCAACTAGCTCCCGCAGTCAGATGTCGGATCCTCACCTGAAGTAGATGTTTTCCCTCCCACCGACACAAACGCAGCCTGATCTCAGAGCTCAGGAGAACGGACTAATGAGGTTGTTGCTCTGCAGGGGAAAAGGGAAGACTCACCCTGCCTACTCTCACAAGACCAACTTCAGCCAATGGTGCGTTCAGGTGCAGTCTCTCACTGCTGATGTGAAAGGGAAAGTCAAAGGTTTTTCGGTCCCAAACAGCTGTACCAATCATGCGAGTGAAAGTGTACAGAAGTATGAAATACTCATTTGTACCGACTACATAGAAAATACATTGTTTTGTTGTGACCTCTCAAAACAACAATTAGACAAAAAAGAATGTGGTGCATTAACATGTATTTGTGATAAATAAATAGCTGGATGATAAATTCATACTGAAGACAGCTCGTCTTCTCCAAATTGACTGGACTCATTGCCAACTGTAGAAATGATATTTTTAATTTATTTTTTATCTACTCTCGATTGTAGGATGTACGACCTTTAGAGGAGGACCTGAAGGCAACACGACGTTGTCGGAAATTCCGCAGTGGTGCAAGCACAGTCACCACACGGTGTCGGATATCTTACAAAGGGGATAAGGTGGGATTTTTGGAACGGATGGTAAACACGTGTTATTCACTCCCTTAAAACTTTTCTGGCAACACTCCGATGTCTTTGGGAACATTATGAGCGGGAAATGATGTGGACTTGCCGTGACAATCGACAACACTCGGTCAAATGAACTAAATTTCATTGACTCTAAATTTGCCAAACAAACCACGAACGACCACAAATCAGCTGAAGTTCTAAAGAATGTACTTATATTTATTTTCTTTCATACTAACTTGACCACGCACTGTTTATGACCTTTGCAGGGAAGTGTGGCAGTAAAACGGAACTGTTGGGCCTTTAACCCTGAAAGTAGGTTGATTTTATGTGTTTATTGAGTCATTTATTGACCTGATTCACAATGCACCTCAATATTTACAATCCGAATATGTTTGGGAGCGTTGAATAACTTTTCGACTGATAAGTATACTTATTCTACGATAAAGGGCTCAATTAGTGGTCATTCATTTGTATGTATTTTATAATAATAATAGTAATAATGATGATGATGATAATTATAACAATAACAATCAATCATCATATGAATGTATCGATGTTTCTCATTCAAACTCTGGTGCACAAACAATATCCAAGAGTCGCCCTCCTGGACAGTAGAGGGCAGTGTGGCCACAGGGAAGCGGAAGCGGCGCCTTACTACAGAAAAAAAAAACAACAAAAAAAAAAACATAGAAGCGGCAGTGGTTCAGGGGAAAGCTCTGGAAAGGAGGACGAGATTTTTTAGTCGAGGCTTCCCGGCGAAAAGGTACGAATTTCAATGTCGGTGTCCTGTTTGAAAGTGAAACACGTTGTTTGTCAAATTCTTGTACATATGTGCTGACGTGCGAGCATCCAGCGGCGAAATGTTAGCCGTAAAGCTATGCGTTGCTTTGTGTAGGAGCGTGGCTAACCTGAGTTAGCGGCTAGAAGCTAGCTTACAGCTAAGGTTGGGGGGGGGG
>JAFBJT010091521.1:0-12911 GCA_016785325.1 Chascanopsetta lugubris | reverse complement strand
TCGTTTCTATTCCGTATCGCACGTTTAGTTCAAGCATAAGTGGCTAAATTGCTGTCCTCACATCAAGGTGACTGACATATTATAGGCTGTTGGTTCTTTAGCTTTATTTAAATGGCTGTATGGGAAAACGACATGTGAGATGAGGGGCCCCTCGTGGTGAACCCGGCTCCGCAGGTTCGCCGGTGGTCTGGTTTCGGCGTCGAGAGCGAGCGTGGCTCAGATGTGGCAGCTTCATTCATGAGCAGCGTCAGTCGGGCGAATGTCAGCCGTCTGTTTCCCGCGGTTTTCGTGTTTGCCCGTCTGCCCGGTGACGTGAACGACAGGAAGTGCTGTTGCTGCTTTGGTTTCAGGACCTTCGATTCACGGCGAAGGTGTTGGGGCGGCTGTCAATGTTGCGGTGTAAAGGAAGAGTCCGCCCATCACAAGGATGCTCGTTTATATATTTCATTTTGATTCGTTTAGAATGTATTTATCATTTATCTCTCAGTTCCGAGCCTGCCACATACACCGGAAAGGATTCTGACTTCCTGGTTTAGTTGGGGATTATGTGGCCCACTGAGCATGCTCAGTAGCGTCTGGTCATCTTGACCGAAATAAAAAGATCATCATCAATCATGTACATTGAAAGAATGGACCAGCGTCTGCAAAGAGTTTTACAGTTGAATATATATATTAATATATATATATATATATATATATATATATACATCCATCGCTTGGACATGGATCCAATGCGCTTGCGCTGACCCATGAGGCCACAGGGGGCGCCGTTGCCCGGCCACAGAGTGTTGCTTTAATTATGCGCTGTCTCGCCGACCCGCTGTGACTGACGCGGAGTCTCCCGGCGCTTTGCGCCGACTGCAGACGAAGTGTCCTGTGACATCGCTGCGCGCGACGCCGAGTCCGCGGCGGATCCACGTCGGCCATGTTTGCGCTGTCAGCTGTCAGTTTACAGACTCCGCCCCTGCGCCTCCACTTCTGTCACTCGCTTTAAAGTGTCAGCAACGCAGCTGTCTGCCTTTTTATCTGTTTATCTGTTGATTCCCTCTCTTTTTTCCCCCCATCTCTCTTATCTTTGCTCTCTGTCCCCCGAGCGCCTCCCCCCCCTCTTCCTCCTCCTCCTCCTCCTCCACCTCCGTACATGGCCTTCACTTGGGATATTATGGGATGTTCCTAGGCGTGATCTTTTAATCTATTTTTCGTGTCTCCCACTGTACAGTGGGTGTGTTTGTGTTCTGCCGCTCCGTCGGGTTGAGGCCCTCGGGGGACGGCGCGCAGCCTCCCCCACCTGAGAGACATCGTTGTTTCTTAGTGACGGGGCCAAACGCTGCGTCTCCTCCGGGGCCGGAGTTCAGCTCCGCTCCCTCACTCGCGCTCTATTCTCCTCAATTAGCGGCAGCTAACAACATGTAGCGCACAGGCGTGTCAGCGTTATTTATAGTAACTTGACGAAGAGAATGGACTGTGACTAAGACTTTGCTTTGGATTTTAAGTGTCTCCAATCACAAACAAGGGTTTGCTCCGCCCCCCTACCAAAATATTGTATGCATTTTCAGATAAAAAAAAAAACAACACCTTTTTTTTATTTTAGAAATGATGTTTTTGCACATTCAAAGCTTAACAGGGAATATAATATTGTTTTATACAAAATAGACTTAGACTCAATTCATATCACATGCCTTAGGCAGACACTCTTTGATTATATGAAGTAAAAAGTCATGATTTCATCGTAGTGCTGGTAAAAAAAAATCCATAGAAAGATAAAACGTACAAAGTACATTTCCAGTTTTAACCGAACCGAATGCTCCAGATTCCCCTTAAACTGCTGTTTTCAAATATTCCAACCTGGTCCTGCGCTCAAAGCCTCTCGCACACCTGCTGGGCTGAAGTCAAACCCACCACGAACCTCTTGTTCTCATTTATTTAAGGTTACAAATTGGTACAGCGCTCCAGCTTCACATGTTCCGGGAGGTGCAAACACTGTCAATTGGGCTGATCCAAGAATCGATAGACCAGGATGTTGAAGCCACTTCCAACGCTCCCCTCACATTCCCATAAACCCCGGTCCGACCGCCGCCGCCGGGGCGGCGCGCTGACTCGGCTTTGTGGCTTCCTGACCTCGTATCAGCGGGAGCAGGTGAATTAAAGCCGGGCAGGAATTGTTTCAAGACTTTCCCGAGCGTTCATATCAAGAGGAATCAAAGCGAAGCCGACAATCCCCCCCCGACGTGACACCGGGGTCACCGCCGCCGCCATTGGGATTAGATACACTCACCATTTTCCTCCACCCTTCCATCCCCTCATCCCTAAACCATTACCATCAAGCACAGAGCCACACTTGAGCAAATTCTACCATTTGTCAAAGGTTGGGAAGGGGGGGGGGGGGGGGGGGGGGGGGGGGGGGGGGGGGGGGGTGTGGGGTGTGATGGGGGTTCGCCTCCCCTTTTATCTGCTCACCCGTCTATTATGTCAAATACTGTGCTGAGCTGATGGAGGCCCCGGCTGCAGAAGGGGGGAGATTAGCCCACCCACACTTCCTGTCGCTCTTGACCTCCGGCCTCTGCCGCACACGTGAGCGCAAGCAACTGGCGCACGATGGAGAGGACGGCACCGGCCAAAGTCAAATCCCCCACAGTGCTGAGCACTTCCTGTTCTCACCGTCTGTGCAGCAGCGTGGAATACAGACCGCACACGTGACAGGAAGCAGGGCGGCGATCGATGAGCGCTGATGAAAGGCAATTTGAGCAAAGAAGGGAGTGACAGGGAGGGCTTTGATGTGGCTAATATGTGAGGCGGCCCTCCACGTGCACGCCTGAACGTGTCCTTTCGCCGCCGGGAGCCGAAGCCCGAACCATGACAGATATGATTCAGACGGATGTTGCGTGGATATCCGCCACCGATCGTTAAAGTCGTGCTGATGATAGTGTGTGTTTCCGGCTCAGGAGTCAGTGAGACAGACACGTGGCGGCGGTGGACCTGCAGGTCACTGCAGTTCAAGTTTATATGCATGGCGTCGACTCTACTCTCGAGTTTTCCAGCACCCTGGGGCGAGGATGCCTTTGTTGTACTTGGAACTCAATTGGTCCGTTACCTTTAAGTTGCCCATGTGAGGGTAATGGAAAGAAATGAAAAATATGGGTAATTATAAAGACAAAGAGTTGAGTTTGTGATTTTGTTTTTGTTTTTTTGTAATATATTTCGAAAAACAAAATGACCAAAATCGTACACACTGCACCTTTAAATGGCACATTCCTTGGACCGGTGTCAGGATCCAAATCTAAACTCTGCTCATCTCCTCACCACCTCCTTTGCTGTCAATGCCATTAAATATCAACGATTTAAAAATGGATGATCTCCCTTGTCATGTGTCATTTGGCTTCAAATCACCACTTCAATTAAAAGGAGCAATAAGTAGCGTGGAGGGGAAATGAGCTTTCTCAGGTCATCACCAATGGAGTAAATAAAAGCTGGATGCATTTCATTTTGAAAAAAAAATCGCATGTATATATATCCGAGGAAGGTCAACTCGTGTAAAACAACGTATTGCTCCGGACACAAAGTGGCAATTAATAGAAACGCGGAGGCACCTTAGGGATCGTCGCCAAATGGGTCGTGTGTAAGCTCATAAATTGCCATGTAAGGAGACGGTCATGCAGAGGAATGATCCTGTGGGTCATGTGTTAAAGCAGTTTATTACATCCCATGGTTATGGTTTATTATGAGGGAGCCTCCGGCAGCTGTGGAGATCATGATGAGGGGCAACGGAGGAGGTCAGGAGATGGAGTAGTGTGGGAGGGGCCAAGGTTAGTGGGAGGAGGTTCAAGTGGACGAATGTGTCAGTATGATGTAGAAGTGGGCTACTGGACAAGACTGGTTAAAAAAAAACATTCCATATTACGATATAAATGCTTACAAATCAACCAACCTGTAAATGTATTTATTTTATTTTATTACATATTATTTGACTCATAAGATGTTTAGGACGTTTTTTCTAGTTCTAAAATCCCTATATTCTTCACCAGAGGGGGCGCTCTTACATAATTCTGTGTATATAGGAGGAGTTTCTAGTTTAAATATCCACATATTCTCCACCAGAGGGGGCGCTCTTTATCGCAGAAAGGACTTGTTGGGAGGCTACCTTGTCTTTTGATTTTTATTCCACTTCCTGTTTACTTCAAGTTGGCGCTAGTCAGAGTTTGACATATTAGTGGGTGGGACACTTCCTCCTTTAAGTGGGAGTGGCCGACCAATCACACGAGTCTGATGCTAGCAGGCCAATCAGAGCAGTCCTACGAGAGGCATGAATTACAGACCCCTTGTTAAGCCTTTTATATTGTTTATTATTGTTTATCAATTTCTTATTGTCTATAGTTGCGACCATGACAAAGTCTGATGCGCTTGTTGCTATGGACTTGCAATTCCAGGAACCTCCAGAAGGGGGTGTGTGTCATTGAATGGGTCAAATCTGGTCATTCAGGTTGAAATACTTGACTCTAATCATCATGTACATATTTATAAGAGTGTTTTCCTTCATCGACTCCTCTCGTGTTCCTCACTGAAATGAATGCGTTTGATAATCTATAGTGAGAATCGCGATTCACCCTGAAGGTGAATCATGTTCCGGGTCTTTGCACATTTTTAATCTGTAATAACAGGCGGTGGATACAAGTCTATGGATTTTTCTTGGGCTGCCGTGTGATTCTTAAAGATAAAATAAGATGCTGGGGTTTGATTATCAAAAGGCAACGCTGCGGTTGTTGGTATATTCGTTGGATTTAAGGCGGACGAACATCTGCTCATTTGCTCGAATCTTTACTTTAGTGTAGGAGTGAATCGAAGAGAGCGGCGGATACGTTGAGATTTACCACACAAAACATATTCTCCTCTCTGTATTTGCACGTTTTAATTATTTTCTCACTAATTTCCGACGGGGACGTTGACAATTGGCAGCTAATATTCACACCTAGCTCTTTTTGCTTGTGTTTACTACGTCCAATGTCGCCTTCACCAAACCCGATCCACTTGTGAGAATTCTCAGTTATTCGTGTGATATTTGTTTGTTTGTTTACTCTTGAACTTGACGATTTTTGCGATTGTGACGAGATGTAAAAAATTTAAATAAAAAAATTAAAAAAATTGGCGAGCAAACAAACAAAGTAACATATGAAATTGATGCCAGGAGACATATGCGAGTATTTCAAAAACACCTAGTATCACAGTTTTAATAACAGCACAGCCAACTATGTTAGAACTTAATTGAAACTAAGCTCAATGTTGATTTTAAGGTGCAGTGTAAGAATTCGGTCACTTTTATCTACAGAAATAAAATTCCAAAACAATTACATGTCAACATGTTTACAAATGTATAATCACCCCAATGTACGACTTGCTTATTGCCAAATCCTACAATTGGCCCGTGAGTACCTTTAATCATTTAGCATATTCAATGGAATGGCTTTCACGTCCATTTTAGATTGAATTGCCCCACAATGCATTTGTGCAGGATTTCCTGTGTAGCGCCACCACATTAAAAAGTGAGTAATGTACTACCTCCACCCATCGCTTCAGTTTGAGGTTATTTGCATGTACCTGTTGATGGATCGTCGGCCAATCCCGTGTTTGTGTTAACCCCCCGAAACCCCTTTCCTGGGTGATTTCCCACTGGCACAGAACATGGTACAATTTAAATGAAATGGGCTGATTCCACTATGAGCGTCACCACATGTTTTAAGGCACCGTATCAGGATAAATACAGATATTGCACCTGTTTTGACCCCTTATTTTAATTGGAATCTAGAAAACCTTATACGTATGTGCTATATGCTGCCCTTCCTTTTCCTTAACCCAGTGTCATCTCAAATGTTCCTTTTCAGTCAATAGGGAAAAGTGTTGTATCCAATTCAAGCCATAGTCATTCAATATATATATATATATATATATATATATATATACATATATATATATATATGTATAGTACAAACAAACACAAACACTTTTAATTGGTTCACCACTAATCACTTTGTAAAGACTTGTGAAGCTATTATCCCCCCCCCCCCACCCACCCACACACACACACACACACACACACACACACACACACACACACACCTTTCACTTAACTAAACATAACAAGCAAACAAAAGAATAATTAGAATTAATAAGAAGGCCTAAAAATGAAGTAAAGAAGTAAAAAAAAAAAAAGTTGTCAAAAATATTTACTCATTCAATTTAAAACGTTTCCTTAGATGATATAAATTTATAAATGGAACCGACCCCTAACCCTGGCAGGAGGAAGCCATCTGCACAGGCTTAGTATCGGCTCCGTCAGTGATGAGCTCAGGGTCCGGGAGAACATATGGCCAAGTCGACTCAGTGCCCTCGTGTGTATTGGCTTTTTACAGCAACTGTACTGAGTCTGTGTTCATGTGTAAGTGAGTGGTAAAGAAAGTGGCTTATTAAGCCTGATTTATGCACCACTGTGTGTAGTAGTGGTAAATGTGTTTTGGAGGAAATGGTATTTTAACTGTCCTCACACCAGAGGGTCATAGGTTCAATCCCTGCCTTCCCCATTCCACATGCTGAAGTGCCCACATTATGTCATATACGCATGCAAACTAACGCAAAGTACTCCCATTATCAACCCTAACACCCAACCCAAATCCTCACCCTCAACCCTAAGCCTAACCCCAACCCTAAGCCTAAACTTAACCTTAAGCCTAAACTTAACCCTAACCTCCAACCCTAAGCCTTATCCTAACCCCCAACCCCAATCCTAACCCTGACCTCCACCCCTAACCCAGCCCCAACCCTAAACCTAGCCCTAATCCCCAACCCCTGACCTAACCTGAACCCTAAACCTAACCCTAACCCGATTCAAACATTGGTAACAGCCTCCAAGACTAAATTGCAAATGTTTATCTTTTATCTCCATCTTTTCCAATGCCCTCTCCCTCTCCCTCCCCCTCCTCCTCCTCCTCCTCCTCCTCCTCCCGATCCAAATTTCACTCCTGCTATCGCAACCATCTGGTCGGACCTTAACTTGGGAACTTGTTCAAAACAGCAAAATCTGCAGTATTTTAGAAAACACTGTCACTCAGAACAACCAGAGTCGCACGGTGGTCGGCTTTTGGCGGTCGAGGTTAATCAAAGTGGGGCTTTGTAGCGCCAGCCCCGTCCCTTTCGGGTTTTGCGAGTGAGGGGGGGAGTCGCCGAGAGCTGCTCTCGCAAAGTGGGTCAGACCGAGTGGCACACAGAAATTTATATTTCATGTTCCCCTGCGGAGCTGATGCCTCAGACCATGAATAATTCCCTGATACGTGATGTGGCCGCCTCGCCTTATATGATCTCATATACATGCGGTGGTATGTGATCAGTCACGCTCCGAGACGTCGTATCCAGAAATTAGAAAATACAACTGTTCCCTTGTCGGTAGCAACGCGTGTGCTCACATCTCCGCCAGAACCCGCAACTGCGTGGCGGCACAGTTGGTGGCGGATCCACTGGCTCGTGGCGGCGTGTGAAAGTGGCACCACTTTGCGAGCCTGGTGCATGAAAGTGGCGTTGCCTCGCCAGTCAATAGCATGAATTATGTATGGCAGGAGGAGGTGGGAGCCATGTTCTGCATCATCTGCAGGCTGTTCAGCAAATTAACATTTGGACGCTGGCTTTAGGAGGAGGACACGGCGGCGGCGGCGGCTCGGACCTTATTTTAATGCCTTGCTTACAGTGGAGGAATAAATCTCCGCCGTCGTTTCCCCTCGCAAATCATTTGTGACTTGAGTGGTCCCACTCTCGGGGAGCAGACTCGGAGGCGTGGGCGGCGAAAAGGCCAGATGGAAGTGATCTTTAATTGGCCGCCTCGGCGTCAGCTCTAATCGGGAGCGGTGTTCCGTCATCCAAATACTTCCTTCCGAGATTGTTTCTTTGAGAGACGGGCGTTCAGCCTGACATGTTCATTTCCACCCCCTCCACCCCCCTGAAGGCAATATCATTCAGAGGTTTTCCCTAAAGCCTGATTTGCATAGGACAAGGCTCCACCTGCGGTTTGATAACTCCACGGAGGTTTATTGTTAATCTTGTAGAAATCTTCCACAATCTGATAAGTCAAAGTTCCACCGTGAATTAGCATGTTTTTAACCAACATGGAGCTCATTGGATATGGTCTAGTCCAGGGGTGTCAAACTCATTTCCTGTTCAGGGGCCACCTACTCCCCTATTTTATCTCGAAATTCATAGCATAAGAATGTTTAAACAACAGATACAATAAGTATATGTATATTCAAATGACTATCACTAACCAATTTTTAGGTCCAGAGTGAGACATCGTAATTGTTCTACTTACTTTCGCATAGTTTAAAATTAGATTATCAACAACTCTTTGATTAATGGTGAATTGATTGATTTTTAATATAGTTGGGAACTGACATGGTGATCAGATTACTTGGATGTGATTGTGGCGCAAACCATCGGAACTCAAATTTTGTTATGTAGATTTTTCTGTCTCGTTCAATCCTTGAAAATATGTGTGGCAACTTTAAACACATATCATATACGTTGGTTCATTATTGTAAATAAAAACACATTAGTTATGTTATAAATAGATATATTATTAATGAGTCAAATCAGATAATAAAAACAACACATTTATTTCCACTTGTAAAGGTCGATTGATAGATAGATACATTTCTCTTTCAGAACTTACGCCCAAGACATATTTCCTGTAGGGCAATACTGTTTATCTTATCTTATCTTAGATTAGCTTAGCTTAGCGTAGCTCATCTTATCATAGCTCTGCATGTATTCTCAGGGTTTTCAAACCTGCTTCAAACATTCAAACAAAAATCCCAGTTGACACCTTTGCCCTTCCGAGTACTTTCATGCTAACAACAGTAAGATCGTCTGGTTCTTGTCAATGCCGATGATACAAGCCCGTTTCTGTCGCAGGGTCATGTGACCCTCGAGTGAAGGCTGATTGGATCTGTTCCCATTGCTTGAGAGGAAAAACATGTTTGTTCCTGGTTTCAGTGAATTCCCCAGCTCTGTGGTCCAGAGTGAGTTGGTGGTGTAGCGGTGGATGTTCTATTGAAAGGTGAATTTCTATTGCCTCTTTCTTTCAAACATGAAAGACCACATTCATAAGAAACTAGAAAACATGCAGCGTGATGCAACAACAGCACAACCTACTCGCTCTTCCTCCTCCTCCTCCTCCTCCTCCTCCTCCTCAGGACCACAAGGTCGAATCACAAACCACTTCTGTGACGTTCCTCTACAAGATGATGACGTTTGAAATGACTTCATCTGCACAAATCTCACTTTTCACACCATCCCATGTCTTATTTTACATCTGTCACGTCAAAGAACATGACGTAAAAGCGCTAGATATTGGATTATGCTCCATACGTGAGGTGAGGATAAAAGTTGCCGAGTCATGCCCCGCACCCTCCACCTTCATCTGAATTCCCGGCGTCGATATGCGCCGCTGCAATAATTACCCCCACGTTGGGAAAAGTTTCTGGCCGAGTTTGCTCGCGAAAGTTCAGACGTATACGGAGGCCGTGGCTTTGATGTGATGTTTGGGCTTTGAACACCTGAGCCTCGGGGGAAATCACAGCTTTTCATAAATATCAGGTTCACGGGTTCAAATGCG
Source organism: Chascanopsetta lugubris (assembly GCA_016785325.1). NCBI lineage: Eukaryota > Metazoa > Chordata > Actinopteri > Pleuronectiformes > Bothidae > Chascanopsetta > Chascanopsetta lugubris. The sequence goes on along the minus strand of JAFBJT010091521.1, from coordinate 3,265 downwards.
CGGGAGCTGGGCGGACGTGCGCGGCGGAGCCGGAGAGGATGCCGGTGAAAGTTAATGGGTGGAATGTGACCTCAAGGAAGTGAAAAGGCGGAAATCCACGCCCATAGGTTTCTGCAGAGTGCGCACGAGGTCCGTAGTGGGCCGTTCGCTGACTCCTCCTACTTCCTGGTTGGTCGAAAAAAGCGGGCAAAGAGGCGGAGCACAGGTAGAGCTGGCGTCGCGGTGCTGTACCGGCATCCACAGAAGGTTGGCCCGGGTGTCACTCAAGAGGACACGCCAATTTCAAACCTGGATAGAATGAAAAAATAAGCCCCGCCCCCGTACAGTTGTCATGGCAAGACGTGAGGGATTGAGACCAAAACCGTTGGCTTCAAACACGTTGTGCTCACCTCTGAAGTTACACATTTGAACATGGGAGTCTACAGAGATTGAGTCACTGTCGGAGTTCACCCTGTGAACTCCAGTTTGATTTGAGGACCTGACCATTTTAGCTTTTTTATTTGATTTTATTTTACCATACGCACCGGCAGATATAGTTTATATAATCCTTTCATGAAATAAAAGAGGTGGTTTCTAGGATTTATTCAGCTTCTCTCACAAGCGCAGATTTCTTAATAGAAGCAGACAAGGAGATCTGACACATCTCAGCCTCGTGCTTCATACATATCTGTATCATTTCCAACTGGCGCTTTTTAAAAAGTCCCGCAGAGAGAATTGTATTCTCGTTCTACGGCGAGACGTAATGAGACGAATCCCTTCTGCTGTAAAATTGTAAATACGAGGGTTCTTTCTCTCGCGCGCATGTTGGTCTGATCACCCGTCTCACTTTTGTGCGCGGCGTCACGATACACTGTGAAATTTGCGTTGGATCTGCGGCTCGAAAGGACTGTTGGGATGGAGGCCATGAAAAATACATGGATTCCAGCACATTTGGTCAAATCTGGTCTCAAGCCTTTCCTCTTTATTTTCAGATCTCCTCTGGAGATTTTGCGGAATAAATGAATGTTTTTGCACTCGTCAGTGTCAAATCATGCGCCTGTGTGGATGCGCGCGTGCGAGGTGCGCGCGCACCTGAGGCGTTTGGCGGCCTACGTGTGTGAGACCTACGGCAGGTCTTTACTTTACTCCGCCTACAAAACACCGCTAAGTGAAGCACGTGATCAATGCGCGATATTGGAAAAACCCTCTCTCTCCTGTTATGATTAGTATCATTATTAGTAGTGTTCATTTTATTTGCATTTTTTTCTCCGCCTTTTTCTTCCTCTTCCTCTTCCTCTCCTTCTCCCTCTTCTTCTTCTTCTTTTCATTATTATTTTGTGATTTACTTGTTTGTATTTCAAATCTATTTTTTTAACATATCATTGTTATTCGTATCATCTCATTTTGATTTGCATCAATATCTCATATTATCGCCACCACCTGTAGGAAGCATGTCTGGTGCACCGTACCTATAAAACACAGCTCAGCGTTTAAAGACGTGGTGCCTCTGTATTTGAATAACCCCTCCCCTCTCTCTCTCCCCTCTCTCCTTTCTCCCTAGGTAAGCACTTTCCCCTCTGCTCTCTCTCTCTGGGTTGTGTTGGTGGTGATGGAGGAGGGATTGAGCGAGCGCGCATCCTGTTGCTGTCAGCCCCTCTGAAGGTTTCATGCAGCTGAAATGTGAGGCACGAGTGATTAAGGTGATGCATTGAGCCGACGTAACAGAGAGACGCTTCTGGCTCCCGGGGGGCGAGGGGGATTTCGCTGCAGTCAGCATTATCGCACACACAATGGAGCAGATAGCGCTGAAGCCAGGAGGGCGGCGCCAGAGGTAGAGGTAGCGGTGGTGTTGGTTGTTTTGTTGGTGGTGCACGGAACTGTCAGACGTGACTCGGTTTGGTTGTTCTCCGGCAGGAGTTTCAAAATAAGAGACCATTTTACGCCTCATCGTTGGCTTACCATTATTTTGACAACTGGGATTTAAAGAAGTGAGGATGACGGACAGAAGTGAAAAATATATTAGGGAAAAATGCAATCAAGTAAACTTTCACTGCATCATCAAGTGAGGTTTGAAATGAGTAGAATGGCTTTTACAGAAATCGATACACACCGACTCAAACTCTGGAAGAAGCTGCAGAAGACAAAGCTTCAATGGATGATTGATAAGATAAATAAGAAGCAAAAGCAGAAGGAAAAAATAGGTAAAAGGGGAAACAATGCTAATGAAAATAAATAAAAAAACACAGAAAGAATAGATCAATAAAAAGGGGAACAGAAAAAAAGTGCAGACACGCTGCATAATTGGAATAGCATCGTTGAATTCGAGGGGAGCGCAGGGCCTCGACGGTTGTGTTCACCAATCTATATCCATAGAATTGCATGTACTCACTTTGTACTAATGTGTATTGACTGGGAGGGGAAACCCTCATTTATCACAGAATCAATCCCGGCACTGACCCCCAGCCGGCGCTGCAGGATGGGGCGGAGCTACACCTCATCTTTTCACATTTGTCTCTTCAACTGCCGCCGTCTTATAGTGAAAGAACATGGAGTCAAACTCATTTCTCAAAGTTATACACGTTAACACAACTCATCAGCTGCAGTTACACTCCGTTGCACTAGGGGGCAGTACCACAGAAATGGTAGGGGCCATAGAATTGTGGCTTTTGTGTGCAGGTGTGACAAGTATTTGTGGGTGGCTCGTGTTTTTAACTGAACTAACGTTTAAAGTAAATTGGAGGAGTTTACAAAATCGTATATTTAGCTCATGGTTGTGTTGGAATCTTCGAGATCTCTGATCTAATTTCTCCGAACTGTGGAACAGACACAGTGTCTCATTTGTGTGTTTTGATGATGTCTATAAAAATGTCTTCTTTTTTCTTCTTTTAAATGTGTTTGAATCCGAAAATGCACATATATGTCCTCTACGTCTTAAAGGTGCAGTACGCTGACTTTTGCCAAACGCCAGGCAACTATTCGAACATCGCTAACCTGAGCCGTCCCAACAAAACGCTTGAGAAAATAAGAAAACGCGCGCAGGTCCCACTCTGGCAACCGTCGCTCTCTCGGCGAGTCACCAACGCGCCGCGCCGCCTCGGGCGAAGGCAGAAGGAAAGAAAGTCAAAATCAAAAAATACAGAAATACCGCTTCACCGGCACAAAGCTGAAAGCCGCCGCCGTCGCGCGGCACAGACAGAAATAGGACAGCGTGTGCGTGTTCCAGAGCAGCGTGTTCATACATGTAACACTCCCCCACAACCACCACCCCCCCCTCCCCCCTCCCCCC
>JAFBJT010091520.1:26565-41332 GCA_016785325.1 Chascanopsetta lugubris | reverse complement strand
GACAGACAGACAGACTTATAGATAGACTGATAGACAGATAAACAAATAAATGGATAGACAGACAGATAGAGTGAGAGTCAGAGTGACAGACAGACAGACAGACAGACAGATAAACAAATAAATGGATAGACAGACAGACAGATAAACAAATAAATGGATAGACAGACAGACAGATAAACAAATAAATGGATAGACAGATAGACACATAGACACATAGATAGATGGATAGATTGTTCATGTGTTTGTGTATTTGTTTGTTTTACATCTGACATGTAAATCAGAAGGGGCAGCGGTGGCTCAGTGGTTAGAGAGCTCAGTAGAGCGCTGGTTCAAATCCTCCTCAGGCCCTGCTGCAGCGCCCCATGCACACTGGTGGAAACACCCCGCGACCCGGATTACTGGATACGCGGTTGAAGATGAAGAAGATATAAATCAGAGAGCGCTGAGTATGCAAATACACTCAACATCAGACTCATTTCATGACTTTGAAATGAGTCACAGTAACTTGTTGTTGTCATTGATCCATAGTGACTGGTTCACCCACAGTGGTGTTGTTTTCCTCAGTAATGAGCAGATTAACCACTAATTAGTCATAATGTAACAACTCTTAGTGGTTGGTTAAACCCTCTATTATTTCCTTGCTTCCTCATCTTGTCACCTTGAGTCCTTGTGAGCTTTGACCTTTGACCCCTCATCCCAGCTCAGCTGCGACATCATCCCATGACAGTCTGTCGAGATATTTACTTCTTTAAATCACCTCCGACTTTCTGTGACTTCACCGAGCTGCTGTGTTGACAGGCTGTAATAAAAAGAAAAATGGCCCAGAGCAGATTTTGAATAATTTTAATTTAAAAAAACAAAAAACAAAAAAAAAAACACAGGAGGCCTAATTAATTATCATTTAAGCGTCCTGGAGAGAAGGAAACAGGTCAAGCATGATCGGGATGAAGTTAGTGCTCCAGACCTTATCCACAGGCGTGAGTGTTATTAATGACAATAATAGTTTCTATCTTTATCCCAGACGTTATTTAATGTGAGCGCAACACCTGTGTTTACCCGCTATTTCACATCAAAACAGCTCCTGTGAAAAAGATCGATTGTCTCTGGGAGCCCTTTTTACCACGTCAGGTTTCTGTGTTCTCAGAGTTATGGCATCATTTTTTGTGTGTGTTTTTTTTTGTTTTTTTGTTTTTCATTGAATCAGAGTTTCAGCTTTAGTAAATCCCCTGTTGATCTAAAAGGGAATGTCTTGCCGCATTTTGGATTTGGGGGCTGGGGCGGCTGGGTTTTTGATTTTTTGATTTTTTTCGTAGCCCTTTATAGTTTGTTTCTTTTTCTCATCACTGTCTGAGCCATGGAATTGCAACTACTAAAGGCCAACAATTGGGTTTCACAACAAACCAGCCTCCAGGACCATGTTCTGCACCCGTCAGCATCTTGTTGTAAAATGTACAGGAGTTCAAAAAATGCTCAGCCTGACCCAGAAAACATGACAGGACAAAGGTTGTTATTGAATTTGCTATTTTTCAACATAGCACCTCATCTTTCAATGGCCCTGCTTTGTCAGAAGAGGGTGACATCTCACCTGGGGTTGCTGATTTTGGGGTGTCCAGAGGGGTCGTCAAAGGTACAGGCTCCTTGTGCCTCTTCAGGAAATCAACAATGCTCTCCAACTATGTTTTTGAAATATACAATTCTTTGTGCAGTTAGTTTCTGACAGCTTTTGTCTCTTTATTTATTGTTTAAATTCTATTTTTTATTTATGTGCACAGACCCAACACGCAAACATTCAATCCTTTGTTGACAGTGATACACAGCTTCATAGTGGTTGACAGCTCTGCCCCCAAAATAGGAGTTATACACTCTATGGTTTCTAGGTCAGGCTGAGAACTTTCCGAGCATCCACCCTATTGTATTAGAAGCTGCTGCAAGAAGCCCGGACATGTGATTAACATGTAAATTGGTTTACGGACATATTTACTAATAACCCGGTCGCCCGCTCTCCCCTTTATTAATCATAAGTGGAAGTGGCACATGATATTAAACCTCATTAAACCCGGCCATCACTGAGGAACACTTCAAACGATAATTATGCTTATAATTATGGTCATTGTCAACTCAACCAAAACCAAATTATTAGGTACACAGATTAGAAGGAGGGCTGGTGGTCTTCACATAAGAAGCATTGTTAATAACATCTGCCTGAGTGTATCCAGATTTAATACAGCTGGGTTTAAATACATCTTTTTTTTTTAAGTTTGCAGAGGAGGGATATTATTGAAACTCTTATTTATACGGTATCATCTACATTTTAGATTTCTGTGCTCTTTGAAAAGAAAATATTGGTGAACTGTGGCCCAACAGAGGTCATGTGCGAATATATTCATTGGAGAAGCAATGAGTGGGTGAGAACACCATGTGATCTCATGCTTGTTGAGGAACTCATTTGCACTGAATCTCCGATCACTCCATGTGTACTCGCATATGCTTGTCTTGACATGTGAAATGTGAAAATGTGCGAAGGACTGTGTGATATTTGGAACTCCATTGGAGAGGCAGTGCTTTAAAAAGGTCCCAAACTCAATGATAGCGTAGAAATGGACAGTATAGACTGTAACATTTGACAGTGCATCTTAAATAGGTTTTGTTTATTTAAATTCCCATGTTTGGATTTGATGTCAATGAGAGCTTTAACCATCGAGGTACTGATCGGTCACACTGATATAAACTCCCGACCAATCCGGAGACAGCTCCAGCTGTCAATCATAATGTTCTGCAATGCATTAGTACTTTTCTTATTTTAACAAAATCTAAACAACACAAATTTATTAGAATAATAATTACAGTGTGTACTGAAACAATTGTATCTATTTATTCTTTTATTTTTGTTGTGATTTGCACCTCCGTCGCCACCAGGGGGAGCAGTCGCTGCACTGGATATGTCAGTGTATGTGATTTGACCTCTAGGGGGCAGCAGCACATGGAGACAAAGTTTTTTTGACCATAACATATACACATTCATTGCATGTTTGCTTTGTTGGGATTTGTTTTCCATTCTATCTATCTATCTATCTATCCATCCATCCATCCATCCATCCATCCATCCAGCTCGTTGGGGAGGGCATGTGCATCAAAAACATCACTTCATACATTCTATATCCTGCGGTCACTCGAGGGAGATGAAACAATTTGCCCTTCGTTTTTGTGTATTATGGAACAAACGGACATGACGAGAAAACTCAAACCCAGTCCTGCAACAAACCCTCGACCCCCTCACATTATCATGGGAACGGTCCATTACTACATCCATACTGTGTATGTGCTGATCATCACTTTGCATTAGAGCCCTTTAATATTTCAAAACCGCTCTGAAATGCACAACCCATCTCAGCAGGGAGGTAAACACGGCTCTATCAACACAGGCTCGACGCCAACAGCCCATGCGGCGTGTGTTTGTGTTGTACAAAGAGCCGCCCTCCGCCGCCGTGGCCCTGGATCCATATTATCAAAGCTGCGCTCTGACTGGATTGGATGATATTATTGCAGGCGGTCGCAGACCTCTGCTGTCAGGTCAAAGGTATTTCAAACAGTTCTCTGTGCAAAGAGCCGCCACGGTTGTGCTGGAAGAGAAACGAGACCCCGGTGGTGAGGCCGTGTCACTGCGACATAATTGCACTTCAGAGCGAATGCATTATTTATAAGAGATTTAGCCTCATTAATCTGCTCTGGAACCCCCCCCCCCCCCCCTTGCCTTTTGTGGATCTTTGCAGAAATCCGCTCCGTCACTTCCCGGTGTGAAATCTTTGACTGCTCCTTCCTCCCGGCCGGCGCTTTCGATGAATCATAATCTGTGCCAGTGTTTGCACCAAAGGGCAACCTCCGTTGCAGACAGATGAAGCACAAGCGGAAGTGAAAAAAACGTACAGTTCACAGGGTGGCCACTGGGGGCTGACTCCAAAAGGGCGCAAATCCCCATAGACTCCCATGTTAAAATGATCAACTTCGGAGGTGAATGAAACGTGTTTAAAGTCTGGTACAAACTTCAGTTTCGGTCTCAATCAGTCACACGTGTTACCGTGACAACTGTACAGGGGTGGTATTTTTTTTGTGAACTTTATCATTTTATCGACATTTGAAATTGTACATATTTTGAGTCGTGGTCTCTTGACTGACTCCCGAGCCGCCCTGTCATGTATCGCCTCTTTGCCCGTTTTTAAATGAGCCAGGAAGTAGGAGGAGTTCAGATTCGGCACGATAGCGACAAGGAACTCTGCCCACAATTTGCCTTAGAAGCTCTCGGCTGAACCCGACGGGTGACGTCACGGACGCTACGTCCGTCTTTATGTACAGTCTATGATTTGCACTCAGCCTGTCTCTTCTCTCCCCCCCCCCTCCCCCCTCTTCTTTTTTGTCTGGCAGCTGCACACCGACCTTGATAAGGGCGACAGCGCGGTGAAGTACACCCTCTCCGGGGACGGTGCCGGCTCCATTTTCACCATTGACCAAACGACGGGGGACATCCACGCCTTAAGGAGCCTGGACAGGGAGGAGAAGCCTTACTACACCCTGCGCGCCCAGGCCGTCGACATCGGCACCAACCGGCCACTGGAGCCCGAGTCCGAGTTCGTCATCAAGGTCCAGGACATCAACGACAACGAGCCAAAGTTCCTGGAGGGGCCGTACACGGCCAGCGTCCCCGAGATGTCGCCAGTAGGCAAGTGGCCGTCTGCGTCTTCTCTCCGAGTCTGGGGCGAACAGAGGGGCGACCAAATCCCAGGCTTTAACTTATTCCTGACGTGTGGCCCGAGTATATTTCACTCCTCTATCTCTCTCTTTATACACTCCTCCTCCCCCCCTCTTGGCCCCCCCCCCCCCCCCCCCCCCCCCCCCCCCCCCCCCCCCCCCCCGCCGTTCCTTCAGGGAGGACTGATCAAGCTAATTCACTGAGCGAATGGTTCCTCTCGAGCTGAATGGCAATGAAGCTCTCAATACCCAATTCTCCAGAGTCTGACCAGGGAGCGGCAGAAACAACACAAGCTGAAACCCTCAAAACACATGCACTTCCTTTAAAATGCTGTGTTAGCCAATCAGAGAAGGTTTCATTTTCTTCAGAAACACACCTTCGCAGCCACTGATGAGCTTTACGCACCGTCCACAGATGATCATTGAGATGAAGGGCAGATTAGTAAGAGGCTTTGATTTGGATAATCGCCCTTTTTTTATAATGACAACTTAAATATCTTTTATTTTATTTTTAGATATTACTACTTATTTTATTTTGATCTTTCTAATATTTCTTTAATAACAATTAAAATAATCACATAAAAGAATTGTTCAAAGTGAAAGTATCACTTTTTAAATTGATTTGTGGCCACAAAATGTGTTGACATTAAACGTTGCATTAGGCAATTTTAATTTATTCAAAGTTATATCATACAAAGACAGAGTGAGCAGGCTGTTCCCGGGAGAACGTCATTGGTGCTATAAATATGACTTTCACACTCATTTTGGAAATGGTGATAGTGGCGTCTGAATCGTACTTCTCTTCCCTGCCACAGGTGTCACTGTAAACAGTATTTCAGTCCTGCAGAGGTATAAGTCCGATAACACACGACACTGCAGACAAACCAACAGATCAATCAGGCCTGTGTTAATCACTCTGTTGTTCTGCAGTATTTCATTTTATTTGTCACGATTCTGAATGAATCGTAGGTCAATTCATCGCTAACCGCTCTAACGGAGACGGTGGATTTTCGCCATTAGCAAGTTTAAAATGTTGGGCCATAGATTAGTCTTCATTACAGAGCATTAACACATATTTACGTCCTCCATCGCTCTCCTTTCAGTATTTGCTTTGCTCTGCCTAACGTGGAAAAACACATCCGCCGAGACATTTCAGCCAAAGACAACAGCCGTTAATGACCTCATTGATTACGCCGTGGTCAAATGCCGATATAGAGACTTTAGCTGTGTCCCTGCAGGTGTGGTGTTGTTTTTTTGCACAGGAAGGAAATGTTTTTTTAACACAGTTTGCAAAAAGTTCACAATGGAATCATTTAAAAAAAAAAAAGTTAACCGAGGTGTAGCTCTGCATGATTGAGCAGCGATTAACGGTGCTTTTTGTTTTATGGAGTGTTACTCTGACAGTGCTTTTCAAACCCACACCTCGTTCTAATACTTTTAGTTTTTCTAAAATCGCAGACTGCTCATTTTCCCGCCTGTGCAAAAAGCACTTACTTACTTATTGTGACATTTCCTATTCTGCTTATTTCATTTTCACAGCAGATATGTCGATGAAATTCACTTTAATTGTGTGTAAGGAAAAATACTTGTACTTTCAGATGTAGCCTCGAATCACAAAGATAACGCCTCATACCTTAACGTAGGTGAAAAGGAAGTTACCTGAGTTTCCGTGGTAACTCTTGTGTAGACATATAAAGATGGACGCAGCGTCTGTGATGCGACCCATAGGATTCTGCAGAAGGCAGTTTCCAGGGCTAGCTAGCTAGCTAGCTAAAGATGCAACTAGCGCTCTGCTAAATATAGAGGCTTTACGTACTGTAGAATTATTGTGGAAATGTGCGATTTTAGTCCTGTCACATAATATCTGACCACAATCAGTAAGTAGCCCGGGGAGTGTCTCTTTCACAGGGATTAAAAAGTGATTCCAAACAGAAGAAGAGTTGCCTAATGCACCTTTAAATGCATTTGACGTTCAGGTGAATTAGTCTTCTCTGGATCACACGCTAATGTTGCACTGTAAAGAATATTTTATGGAACCGCATAGATCATCTATATTTAGTCCAACTGTTCCGTGCATTCTTTTCCTGCATTGACCTCTGCAGCTGCATCTCCTCCATTCCCTCATCCGCACAACTGAGATCTCCATAATTATGCAAATTGATTTTTTATACGACTTGTTTATAGTCTCGCACCCGAGTTCAGGCTGTTACCTTTTGTTGCCGGGGAGAGAAAAAAAAGGCTTTAAAACTTTCACTACCTCTGAGCCTTTACGTGCATCCTCTCTCTCTCTCTCTCTCTCTCTCTCTCTCTCTCTCTCTCTCTCTCTCTCTCTCTCTCTCTCTCTCTCTCACCCTCTCTCCTCTGGTGATCTCGGAGTGTGTTGTCTCGCTCGGCCCCGATCACAACTGTGTGGCTGAGTTCGCTGAGGATTGAGACGCTAATCTCTGGCACCTAATGTTTTAATGCCATTGTTACCATCTGCTCAGACGGCAAAGCCTGTTTAATGTACGCATCGACTTTACGGGCGAACGGGAGCTTAGCCCAAGTTCGACTTTTTCCCGCAAATCCTGCAAAAACATTTCAAACGGAGCCAGAGATTGATATTCGCATACACATCGAGAAAGAGCCGTCTCTGTGCTTGTTTCCTTTCTCCAAGTTGTAGAAATTGTTTTCGTAGATTTTCAAAGCTGAATATTCGGGATTGGATCTGTCAGATAAATAAATACGTCGAGAATAACAACGCTCAGCCATCCCTTTAAATTCTGCAGGGAATCCATCAGCTTTATTTGGACGTAAACTGGTGAATGTGTCTTATCGCAGTGAGACATCACAGGCAGGTATGAACAGGTTCCTCACCCTGTTTGTTACCAACGGCAGAATAAAAACACAATGGAACCAGGTTCAACCTCACTGCAGATACAGCTTTTCATTGATGGTACATTTCGTGAATCTTATAAAATAAAAAATAAAAAGGTCAAACTTAAGGTTAATCTAAAGATATAAAGGTTTGAGTCTTTTCACCATGGCAACAGAAACAGGCCCTTTGCCTCACATCCTCACCCTGTTTCTTCACATGAAGAGATTTCAGATTTGGGACTCAAACTTTACTGTTTGCATATGGATACAAGATGAGAATACATTTTGAAATGTTCTCACACATGTTTGCTTTGACTGCATGAGGTCACGGGTTCAATTCTCAGCCTCTCCATCCGCCTACACGTACATAATGTATGTCACTTTGGATAAGAGCATCTGCCTGATGAAATTGCGAAATCATGTTCCAGAGTTTTTAGTTAACTTTCGGATCAAAAGTATGACGGAATAACGAATGGCACAAATTGGAATTGACGATATTGTATCGGATTATTACAATTTATACGTTTAAATAGGGCATTTTACTACAATCAGGCTGTTATCACGATTACGCATGTCTCAGTTTACTTAGAACTACTGCAAATACAGAATTACATAATATATATTTAATATAAATACATAAATATTTTGGAAATTCAAACGTCCTATCCATTATATGGGGAAATCGATAAAGAATGACGGATTGATTCATTTAACTGAATGAAATGAATTCAAACAAACATGAGGATAACAAATCCTCCATGCGCCACTCTTCCCTTTCTCTATGTGCTCAAATAAAGTTAGTTCAATCTTCTCTCTTCTCCTCTCTCCCGTTCTTTCACGAAGTTTCCTCTTGAACGAATGGTTCTCACAACCCATTGTCGAACACAAACAAACAAACAAACAAATAAACATACCTTCCATTACCTCCGCGGTGGGCGGGCGGGGGGGTAATAAGCGGCGTGTTAATGGAATGGCTGTTTGCGGTGCAGGAGCTAGTTAACGGAGATGAGCCAAACCTCCTGCAAAGTCATTACTCTGTCTCCCGTTAGAGTTTGGACCGCTGCCATCTTAATTCTATTCTGCGCGCCGAGCCTTTGTTATTCTTAACGCTAGCATTGCTTAATGAATGGCTGCACCGGAGCATTTTCTACTCCTTGTTTATTTATTTATTTGTGTAAATAATAGCCACTTAGCAATGCAACGCATGTGCAAATAAAGAGGTTACACACCCACACAGGGAAAGATTGAGGAGACACATTGGCCCCTCCCTCCTCTTCCTCGCTCTCTATCAGCAGCGTTCGCTCGCCCCCGTCTCTCCGTTGCGGTTCATTAGCGTCAGGTGTGCGATCGTTGGGCAAACTGATGAACTTCAAAGACTGTTCCCGTCTCGGGAGGAAACAAATCAAGTCAATAAGTCTTCATCTACTTCTTCTTCTTCTTCTTCTTCTTCTTCTTCTCTATCCTCACCGCAGGGACGTACGTGACGCAGGTGACGGCCACAGACGCCGACGACCCCACGTACGGGAACAGCGCCCGAGTGGTGTACAGCATCCTGCACGGGCAGCCCTACTTCTCCGTCGACCCCAAAACAGGTCAGTCTTTGAATTCATGGGGTCATGGGTTCCATTCCCTCTCCATCCACCCTCATATGTATGTCACTTTGGATACAAATGGTCTGCTTGATGAAATTGCAGAGGGAAGTGGAGTGTGACTTTTAAATGACATTTCAAAATAAAAGTCACGTGACTCGAGAGGCTCTTATTCTGAAAAATTCAGAAAGAGACATTTCCACGTAGGTGGTGGTTTGACGGGCTCTCATCACACGTTGCTTTACGGTTTTAGGTTTTGAATTTGGCGTCGCGGATAATAGGGGGCGTAGCTTGAGAGTGTGTGAAAAAGGGGGCGGAGTTAGTAGCTGTTCCACTACCATTTTCACCATTACACTAGAGCTGAAGTAGAAGCATGTCTACGAATGGGTGACTTTACCCTGACATGATCAGAACAAGTATGGAGACTTAATAGGGAACCATATTAGCATATTTGTCATTTATCAGGATATTTACATCGAGTATTTTCACTCAAATTCAAATATGTGCGACAGGGACACAGGTCTGTGTTTTATGTGCACCTGCCCACGGAAATGCGCCGGTGAAATAAGGTTATCTGGACCATTAGTCTGCAAAGATATGAATGATTGAGCGTCTTCTAAACAGTGAGGCTGATCTAAAGCGCAGCGGTGGAACAGCGGCGGAACCATACATCAGGACCATAACACGAGCTCATGAATCCAAAGCCGCAGACACAAAAGGACACATGCTCTCGGGGAAAGACGGGTGAATTATTTATTTGACGGCGATTAAACAAAGGGTCACGCGGTGACTCCGCCATTATCACAGGAAGCGGGTGTAATGTTGAATATATCACCGAGGAACAGGATATAGATAATAGAACCAATAGCAATCAGTCGACATCATCATTATCATTTGTTTCAGCTGTCATTTACTCTCTGAGTATATGACGCAAACGCACTGATGAGTCAGCGTTTTGTTTGATGACTCAGCCAATCTGTGATCGATTGGAAATCCAAGGAAGAATTCTTTAATATTTCAAATTCTTTTTCAGCTGATTGTACATTACACTTCATAGCAATAGTGAAAATGTATTTAGTGGTGTATGAACCTTCACGCCCCCCTGGTGGCAGGCTGCAGTATGACATCATCTCCTTTACATCAGGATTTTTATTCCTTTTTAGACGTCACTGCGCATGCGAAAGGAGAAAACATGCACGAACCAGCCATGTCAGTGACATGTTGTTATGGAAGCACTTTTTACGACACACGCGAGCAGAGATTACGCCGACTCATCACTTTCGTCGACGACGTCACGTGAAAAATTGCTGTAGTTGCATCCTTGCACCTGACCTTTAGTGTGAAAATTCATATTGTGCATGGTGCGAATGGTCGTCCATCTTTATGTACAGTTTTTCAAGGCAAACAAACTAAAGTCGAGTCTAATCAACATTTGCAGTCTGGGCCTCCGTCTTCCTGAGCGTGTCTGCGGATCAGACGTCTCAGGATGAAACTGACAGTAGAAAGATGGTGGAGTGGCAGCGAGAGGGGGCGGCGGAGCAGACGACTGCTCTAAATCTGAAATACCTTCACAGCGCCGCTGTTTGCCGGCAGGCGATGGCGGCGGCGGCGGTTGGCTCACTATCTGGGACAGTTCAAAGCGTATGAAAATAGGTTCATACATATCACACGGGCAGATCCTGCAGAATCTGTGGCTGATTACGCCGCTAACGGAGCACATCCTGCGACTGCATTTCAAACCGCCGATGGAAGGTGGGGGGGAGGGGGCGGGGTATCAAACTGTTCAAGTAAATGTTTGCCCTGCTGGGGCGGCAGCCATTTTTCCAAACAAACAGTGGGAGGGAGGAGGTGGGCGAGGGGGGCGGCGACAGCATCGCTAAATCATGGCGTGTGTGTGTGTCGCGGTAATTATCTCTCACAATCAAAGACATCAAAATATGAGTGTGGCGTTTAAGGAAAATAAACAGGGGCTTTGATTTTTATTCATGATGATAATGATGACGATGTAACGAATATTATTGCTATTGTTATCGTCAGTATTATTATCTGAGATGTCTTCTTGGAATACCCATTTTCAAAATACTTGCTTATGAAAAGATTGCATATAGCGAACTGTGCGATTACTGCCCCCTGTAGGAGACATGTGATATGCTCGTAAACACCTGATAGAGGCACAGTTTAACATTATCACTATTATTATTATTTTTAGCACTGTCATCACCAGTAATTATTTGTCCTACTCTGTCCCTGTTATTCATTTATTTATTATGAAAAAAAAAAATTCAATCTGCTGCAACACCACCATGTCCCCTATGCGGGTGAACAACGTTTTTATTTAACTCTATTTTGGGATTGCCCCTCGTCGGGCGCGTATATCCACGGACCACTCCTGGCCACGTCCCAGAATGGGAGGATGTGGGGGACGAGGGTCTGCCGCCCGCCTCCTTCAGCCTCCCGCTGACCTGCCGCTTCATTTGCAGCACAAACGCTCTCTGATCTCCGGGTCTCCGATCCTCCAGTGAATCATTCCACCGCTTCGGCAGAGTTTCCCTTATTGAATGTCAAGTGTCTCCAGTTGGGCGAAATGACCTCTATTCCAGCCTCGGTCCGAGGCACACGTGTGGCGCCGCGGGAAGGGGGTGGGGCTAAATTGTGCATTTGGCGTCTGAAAGGTATTTCAAGCGTCTTCTTCTCTTTTCACTTTTGTCTCTTTTTTTCTCTCTCTCTCTGTCTCCTGCACCTCTTTCATCATCGCCCCCTCTCATCAATCTCCTCCCGCTCACCAGGGGTTATAAAGACGGCCTTGCCCAACATGGACCGCGAGGTGAAGGAACAGTACCAGGTATTAATCCAGGCCAAGGACATGGGCGGACAGCTGGGGGGGCTGGCGGGGACCACCACCGTCAACATCACCCTGAGCGACGTCAACGACAACCCGCCCCGCTTCTCCAAAAGTACGTTTGAAGGAATGATGTTGACCCTGGTGTGAATGGCTGTTTTTGGCCACAGGCCTGGAATGAGAGACTTTAAAGGTGCAGTGTGTAAGGTTTAAGTGGAATTGAGCTTTTCTCTTGTCAACTGTTTAATACAGAATGAGGTTTTTGTCAGTGTTTAATCCCCGGAATGAGTCTTTAACCCCAAAATTGAGTCAAAACTATTCATTTAAAGAAAGGATGGTGCAGTCCGGTGGCGCACTGAGGTCTGTGCCCTCTTTCGTCTCCTTCAAAATAAAAGCACCGAGGTTTGTGCCTTGCCTCCCTTGGGATCTTTTGTATTTTGGTTAGCAAACAGAAATAAATGCGATGACCTCACAGGTTAACTCAACACATTTTAGCGTAACAGGATAAGCACTGCAATTACAGCAGGGCAGAGTGGGTGTGTGTGTGTGTGTGTGTGTGTATGTGTGTGTGTGTGTGTGTGTGTGTGTGTGTTCTTCATTATCTATCATTGTGCTTCATGGCATAAGCACTGATCTGTTTATTTATCTGCAGCTACAACTCCGGGCAAATGAGTCAGGACTGGTGTTATTTCACTCTGGGAGCTCTATTTCTATATTTAGATCAGACCTGAGTGTGACAGTGCTGCTGTTGCTGCTGCTGCTGTTGCTGCTGCTGCATGGGGTGGGGGTGGGGGGGTGAGTCAGTGTGTATTTAAACACTGTATTCTATCCCGTATTTGATATAAGCTGCTAAAGCAGATTAATTTTGATTCCACTGTGCACTGCAGCTCACGTAGTGGTTAACTCAATGATCTGTGAAAGCCGTTCTACATATATTTAAAGAGGTGGAATATTAAAGATGCAGTGTGTAAAATCTGCTGACCTCTAGGGGTGAGCTTGAACATGCAGGAGAACCTGTGGTCGACTTCAGTTGTCATTCAAACTCAAAAGATGTTGAGTACGTCCACGTTTACGACTGTAAAAACATGGCGGCCTCCACAGAGAGGAGCCGCTCCTCATGTAAACACACAGTCGTTTAAGGGTAACGGAACAAAAATGATACATTTAGGTGATTCAAAATGGCTGAAAATACCAGTATGTTATTGTTTTGTAAGCCCCTGCACCTTTAAAGTGCCCCCCTCACTGCTCCCTGCAGGTGTTGTGAGGCGACACCAGAGGTTTTCCTCTGGTGTCACATGGTCGAGCTCCGTCTGGCTGCGTGTGCACAGATGATATATTTCCATAATGCCGTCACAGCACCGAGGGTCCGAGCCAAGTGTTCTGGCTCCTGTGTCCCTGTATCCCAAAACCTCCTCCTCCTCCTCCTCCTCCTCCTCCTCTCCTCCTCTTCCTCCTCCCCCTCTTCTCCCCTTTCAGTTTACATCTCAAACAGCAGCATAAAAAAACAATCCCTCCTTTTATAGATTATGCCAACAGAGACTCTCCACCTCGGACCTGGGGGGTCGAGTACGAGCTGCACTGTTTTATACATGAGGCTAGAGAAAATGAGCTTTTATTATGAAAAGCTTCCCTTTCCTGTGTATGTGTTTCTTTCATGCTTGATGTTTACATGCGAGGAAGCCCAGCTGTGTACGGGAGCCTCTCTTCACAGTGCCTCCCCTTCGCTTTCTTAGCCTTCAAAATAAAAGTCCCACTTTAGAAAACCGCCCCCATCCATTTCCAGTCCAATTCTATTTTGAAATGATTTTTCTGTATCTCTGAACATAAGGGAACTGTTTGTATTCATTCAAATAGACTGGTATCATCTACAAAACAAAACTCTCTAACTTTGAACATTCTTTTCACGCAGAATCTTAAATTATTTTTCTGACACATTTCAATAATGACTGATTATGAAATGATGTTGTTTTCACGAGTCTCATGATCAGATGGCGCTTGGATTAGTTGTAACTGAAATAAAGATGATTTACTGCAGATAAGTGATTCTCAAATGTGGGTCTCAGACCCGTTTTCAATGAATCAAAAAACAGTTAATAAAAAAATCCTGTGCTTTTATTTTGAAAAGGAATTGGTATGATGAGACATTCGATGAATCAAACATTTTCCTGTCCATTCCCAGACCACCTGAAAACCACTGATACAGATTATACGTAAATCTGATGTATTCCAGAATTGCATTGGATGACAACAACAGGATAAAGTTTGTTTGGCCCCTGGGTTTCTTATGTGGCCCCCCTGGAATAATAATTGCCTCACCCTTGTTCTACCCAAACCTCCATGATGGCTCCAGAGGGCTCCAGTTGCAGCCGCCTGCAGAGGTCATGAGTAATGGTGGCGCATTGAGCTTTAATCTCCCTTCTCTCCCTGATTATCCTGGAGGCTTGTTTACCTACTGACGGACTGACTGATGCACCCGGGCAGCAACTGTTTGTTGACTTTCAAAGATAAGTTAAGGGCACGAGGGAACCTTAAAGGACTTTTTAAACATTTATGCGCGCCCTTGAACGTACTTGATTATTTATTGAAATGATCACACCCCGGATTCGTCCGTACGCCTCGGCTAAATCCAGGGATCAACATGAAGGGAAAAGCCCCAAGATCCACAGGAAAGTGGTCGAATGGCAAATGAGGGGCGCAATTACATAAACAGTACATGACGGGGGGGGGGGGGCAGGGGGCG
>JAFBJT010091520.1:11135-24293 GCA_016785325.1 Chascanopsetta lugubris | reverse complement strand
TAGGTTTACATTTTAGCCCAAACACACGAAACGTATACTATATTTATCTCCTTTGAATCATTTCTATGATCACTGTTCCTTTGACAGCGTTTTTCATTATTTATAAATGTATACAGTTTTCTTGTTTCAGTAAAACACTGTCAACACTATCATTTGCTCCGTTACTGTAAAAAGTATAGTTTATTCTGTCTTTCCCGTACAGTTGTTTGTATAACGGAGTAGAACAGTCAACAACAGTGAAGCTGGAACCAGAATGGAGGTCTGTAATCAGGTGAGGGTGAACCTGGAGTAACTAAGAGCTTCTAACTGTAAACACAAGGGGCCGCTGTTGCCCGAGTCTGACCACAGACTGTGTTGATCTCCCTCTTCTGGCACAGTCACATCAGTGATGAGAGACGCCTCCTCTCCTCTTTCATATCTGTACAATAGGTCTTTATGAGGAGGGTCAGTGACCCCTCCACCCCCTTCCCCTCCCCTCCCCTCCCCTCCCCCCAACCCACCCACCCACCTCACCCTTCCTTCATCCTAACATCATCACCCCCTCCTCACCCATCCATCCTCACCCCCCCTCCCTTTGACTTAAAACTCTTATCTCTTCATGTTGTCTCCTCAATCTTTAAAGGTTCAGTGTGAAGGAATATTTGACATCTCGTGGGACATTTGCAGTCATTGAAATATCTCTTGCCTTGTGTCCCCTTTGGACAGGGAAGACAAAGAAAACATCTTATTTCATAAACAGATTAAAATTATATAGAAATTACAACATCTTTCTGAATGGTATGTTATTTTCCTACTAATATCCCCTCAATACTCCGCACTGTGCCTTTAAGTAATCCAGCA
Organism: Chascanopsetta lugubris; assembly: GCA_016785325.1. NCBI lineage: Eukaryota > Metazoa > Chordata > Actinopteri > Pleuronectiformes > Bothidae > Chascanopsetta > Chascanopsetta lugubris. Next base: position 23,453 of record JAFBJT010091520.1, on the reverse strand, counting down.
TGGAGAGATTGCCTCTCTTAATCCACGGCAACACAGATAGTGGGATTTTTTACAAGATATATGTCACTTTAACTTTCTAAATATTGTAGTTACCAACAGTAAGTAAGTATATTCACAGACAGGTCAGAGGTCATCTGAGTTCAAACTGGAGTAAACAAACACAATAGGTCACTGACATTGCTGTTTATCAGCCAATTATTTGAGCTTTTATAACATTTAACCTGCGTTTGATGCAGGTAGATAAGATTGAACTCATTAAAGAGAGTCCCCCTGTGGGAACTTTGTCCAATTACTGAACAGTTAATCAGCTGTGTGTGAGGCCTCAGACCATAGAAACAGGATTATCTGCTCATATCCTGGGATCAGAGATTATTTTTTTCCAAATCCTCAGCAAAACATGGATTATTTTTTATCTATATTTAAACTGAGACAAATACATGTTTTTCAATGTGCCAACACGGGGCTAAAGAATCAGAATTACAGCTTTTGATTAAAAGTTGTGAGGGTGAAGTTGAAATTGAACAAACAGACTCGTTACATCACTGGATGTTTTGGGGGGAGGGGAGGGGGGGGGGGGTTGGAGGGAGTTCAATCTCCAACCACCAGTTCATTCATTTGCATTGGTACAATATTTGTCTATGAATCAGTTTATCTACTTTGACAACAATTTCCCTTTGAACCCATCGTATCCAAAGACTCCCCCCCCCTCTCTCTCTCTCACCCCCCCCTCTCTCTCTTACACCCTCACTTTCTCCTCCACAGCCTCCATTGAGCAGGAGCTGCTGAAGTGGAAGTAATCTCATTGTTCTCTGCTCCTCAGGCCTCCTGACTTCACTGGGTTTGATGCTGCAGCTCAACAAAGATCATTCTGCCTCCCTCGGTTTCCTGTACATTTCCATGGAGACTCCTCTTTCATCCCATCATTAAGGTTTTTATAATATACTATATAAACGTGTATATTTATATATGTATATATAAAGTGGCTGTGCCGCTGTCCGTGGTACTGAATGTGATTTCCCGATATAAGACGCTGAAACTCATCTGGATGCTGATGGATTCCAGTCACTTGATGCTTGGAGATAAAACAGATGCACTTTTGATTTACATGCAGCAGGTTTGGATTTTTTTGCATTTTATAAGATATGTTTTAAAGATGTAACTGAGCTGTGTTCTAACACTTTGTGAGGTAGTGTGGTTCTTCATAGTGTTGAGGGAGAGAGAGAGAGAGAGAGAGAGAGAGAGAGAGAAGAGGGGGCTAATAGAGTGAGAGAGAGGTAGAGAGAGTGGGATGTAGAGCGAAAAAGAGAGAGAGAGAGAGGGGGGCAGATAGAGAAAGAGGGAGGTAGAGGGAGAGAGAGAGTGGTAGTTAGTGAGAGAGAGGTAGAGATACAGAGAGAGAGGGAAAGGGGGCAAAGAGGTAGAGAGAGAGAGCGAGGTAGAGAGAGGGGGCAGAGAGAGCGAGAGCCGGGCGAGATAGAGAAGAGGGGGGGCGCAAAGAGGTAGAGAGAGAGCAAGAGCCGGGCGAGATAGAGAGAGAGGGGGGGGTAGAGGGAGAGAGGGGGCAAAAAGAGGTAGAAAGGGGTAGAGGGAGAGAGAGAGAGAGACAGGGAGGTAGAGAGAGAGGGGCAGAAAGAGAGAGAGAGAGAGAGAGAGGTAGAGAGCCTGGTACAGTAAGTCTGTATAATAATCAGCAGCAGTGTCTCTGAGGGGCGGGGTCCAGCAGAGCGACAGAACAGAGCAGAACTGCTCCGCTCCACGGGCTCCACTTTTACGCATCACTGGTTCCAGGCGCAGGTCCCATCATCTTCATCATCATCATCACCATCATCTTCATCATCACCACCATCTTCATCATCATCATCACCATGTCGCGCTGGGACGTCCAATAGAAAGCTCCAACTTGATCCACCTTTGAACCAAGAGGGACTCGGGGAGTGTGGATCGTGCGCGTGCGTGTGGATCAGGTGGAACTCCGGACCCCGGCACCATCCAACATGTGGGCTCGTGGACGGAGCTCGTCCGCGCGGCTCGGCTTCGTCCTGTGTGGATACTTGGCGTTCGTGTGCGTGGACCTCGTCCCGCGCGTGTCGGCGGGCTGCGGGGAGCGGGACAGCCCGAACTGCTGCACCGGGAGGAACAACGAGTGTTCGGGGCTGAGCCGGAGGAGAAGCGTGTGCTACTGCGACACCTACTGTCAGAGGACCGGGGACTGCTGCGAGGACTACCAGAGCGTGTGCCAGGTATCCGGTGAGTCCCTGCTGCTGCTGCTGCTGCTGCTGCTGCTGCTGCTCACCTTAATGTGGGGCTTTAAAGGTGCATTGTGTAAAGTTTGAGTGGAACAACTGACTTTAAGGATAACAGCATAGTGATGCTTAATGAGTTTATAAGAGGGAATTGGGAATGAATTAACAGTAAAAAAAAATGTGGACTTTATTTACCTTTTAGTCCAAGATCAGGGAGTGCATGTTTATCCTTTTTTATGTTGATATTAATACATGTATTCAAGTGTCATATGATGCGCTGCAGCTGCAACAGAGTGTAGTTTTAATTGATGACTTATGGAAACCATGAGACAAACATAATCAAAAACATTAAATTAAATTCATAAATCAGCTCCTAAATTAGATAAAACCAGAATCATTTAAAATATTTTTCTTCTTAGTTTTTTTTAATGACACTACAAAGATAGTGTCAAGCTTTAAAGGTTATGGATGTTCCTGTGATAAAGTGTTTTCACCTACAGCTTCTCATTAATCCGAAGATTAAAGGTGCAGTGTGTACTTTTTAAGGAACAATATTTCTGTATGATAAAACGAATGCTCCTGGTGTTTATATTAGTGTATAATCACCAGAGTTGTTGTTTTCATTGCTCTGTATGAGCTCTTTATATTAACACCAAGAGTGGATCCTCCCAGTGGAGGCCGCCTCTAGGATGAATGAGGGTTAGCTCGTACATGCTTGGAGGGTCATGGTGAGTTAAGGGGTTTATTCAGCTGAATTGCACAATGTATACACACTGTGCCTCTGCCACATATACTCTAAACACTCTGACAGATAATCAAATTCAATTATATATCAAATTCCCATGTGACCTTTTTGTGTACAGCGCAAAGGGTGACCTCAAAATAAGTTTTCTGTCATGCTAACGAATAATAGGTACAATGTGATTTGAGTTCATTTTTATTGGATCAAATGACATTGACATCACATGAACTTAGGGCACATGGAAATGTTGTGTGTCATTCCCATACAGTTTAAGACAGGGTCATTTTTTACAGTGTAGAGTGGGGAGTCCTGTCCAGAGACACTTGTTGTCCCCTGTCTGAGGTGGAGGTGACTGACAGTGAGGTGACACAGAGACAGTGAGACATGTTACACATAGTTGTCTCCAGTCCTCCCATCATGTGGCTGTTTGTTTGAAGTGCTTTGCCAAAGATGAGCATTAGTGGGCTGCATCTCCTGCCCCCATGGTGTGTGTGTGTGTGTGTGTGTGTGTGTCTCAGTCTCAGCAGCAGGTTGTGTTTACGTGTTTTGGAGTTTGTAGACTTGACCTTTGACCCTCACATCAAAGCTTCACATTGCTGGACCTGAAGTGGCTGGAAAATGGAGCCAGCGAGTGATCATAACAAACTTCTCTTTGAATCATGGAATTACAGTTGGGCTGAAAATGTGAGTTAAGGTAACGTAAGCTGCTGCTGCTGCTGCTGCTGCTGCTGCTGCTATATAAGGACACATGAGGGGGGGACGGACGCCATGGAAACCAGACTGCCAAAGATGGTCAGGATCTGAGAGGAGCTGGGTCTGAGATGTGACGCATGAAAGACACTCGGACCTGCTCTGACAGTGTGATGGAACATGGCAGGCTCAGGTGTGTGTGAGTGTGTGTGTGTGTGTGTGTGTGTGTGTGTGTGTGTGTGTGTGTGTGTACTCTATGGGTGTGTCCCTCACCTTAAGTGCACAATAACAAGCACCTGCAGGGACCATTCCTGGGTCAAAGAGCTTTTAAAAGGCTACAGTCATCCTTCATTTAGACTTACACACAGTGAAGTGCTGTGTCTCGGGTCCGAGACGTAAATAGACTCGAATGAAATACTTCAAATCGTGTACAAGTACCATGATCAAAGAGCTTCCAGGCCTCACTGTTTACACTGATGACATCTGAACCACCTGTGAATCTCTGCCCGGAGCTCGAGGAGCTACGCCATATTGTTGGTGGCTGTGGCTCAGGGGTCAGAGTGGTCATCCACTCACCAGAATGTCAACAGATCGATCCCAGACTCTGATGCTGAAGTGCCTTTGGGCAAAATATTGAAACTTGAACAGTCCTGTGTTCATCGATGAACCACATGTGAATGGGTGAAAGGCAAAAACCAGTTGTAAGTGGGTCGGAGAGGTCATCAAGACTAATGGTGCCATATTTGTTTTCACCGTAACATGTGTTATGTTGGTCATAGCTTTATTTACTTAACATCTGAAAGTAGTTTTATAACTTGATGTTTTCCTCTCAGATTTGGTCAAAACAAAGCATATTGTTTCGACCGGGGGGTTGCGACCCAAAAGTGGGTCACAGACCCGTTTTCAGTGGGTCGAGGGCCTTTGACTGGTTAAGAAAAAGCATCCTGTGCTTTTATTTTGAAGAGGATTTTTTATACATTGGAAGTATACATTTGATTACCTTGTGTTCCTAAGATGTACGTTTTGTTTTTTAATTAAAATGCAGCTAATTGGGTGTGGAGGGGGACCGTCCTCTCTTGAGCATCGCCCCCTGCTGCTCATTTTTGTTTATCATTTAACTTGTGTGGTTCGTGTTGGCATATCGTGAGATTCTGCACAATCTCATGTCCAAACGACACGCACCATTACATTATTCTGAGATGTTGAAAATGTTCCTTGTCCTCATTAAGGAGCGATGGTGGGTCCTGAACCCAGACCAGTTCAGGACCGCTGACGTCGACTGTTCATGGGATATGTTACATTTGAGAAAAGTTTGGAAGTGGCGTAATGAAATGTGACTAGTTTACATCATAGCTGCAGTCCATCTTAAATATATCTCCACTCGTGAGTCAGAGAAGTATGTGAAGAGGGAGTTCATCCTCCTCCGGCTGAGGGAGCTCCAGGTGTCACACTGTTGGTCCATGTGTCTGCAGACTTGAGACTGAGCGGAGGAAGTGAATCGGCTCGGCTCCGTGTTGAGCAGCAGCAGCTGGTTCCACTGGGTCGGCTCACGGCTATAATGTGGATGGCTTCCCTCACGGGCCGACCGCAACAGTGTCAGGGTCACATGATGCTGCCTGACAGATGTTCAGCCGCTATACTTTCCATTAACATCAGAAGTTCTTAACGTTTTAAACAATTATATATTTCAGGTACATTGAAAATTCCCATGAAATGTTACTGTATAATTTCATTGCTGATATCATATTTGAATATTTGTTTTGTGTATATCTATTTATAATGTTTCAATTTTTGAATAAATGAAATAAATGATAAAAAGCTATAATATAATATTGAATACATAAAAAAATAACAAATGTTTCTATCATGCTTTTTAGAGGTAAAATAAAAATAAAATGAATAAATAGATACATTTATCGATAAAAAACATTTTAAATGTACATTTAATCAAATGTACGCTTATTTTAAAACTTGTTTGTAAAATGTATAGATTTTATTATGAATTTCAGTTTATTGTTCAATTCGATGACACCTTTTGCATTGAACTCTGAAAATAGAATGACATGAACATTTATCATGTGATTTCAAGTCCTGCACTTTATTCTCTAGAGTGCATGTCGTTACAGTCTTTGATGGACAGAGATAAACATGAGGGCGATGTGAACTCGACCCTGACCTTCGAACCCTGCACGGCCCATTGAGCGCAGAGCGACGCCGAGCAAAGCACCTTGACTTCCTTTAGCATCGTCCCAGTGTAAACACAGCAGCCTCCCGCTCCCTGACTCCGTCCCATCAAAACACCCCATGTTTCCTCGCCCGCATCGCCCGGAGACACTTTATCTGCTCTGCATCGCATCAAGGATCCCGTCCGTCACAGTCTGTGATTAACCCGTGTCGGCTGAAGCACAAAGAGTGGAGTGTGGAGTGGAGTGGAGTGGAGTGGAGTGGAGTGGAGTGGGTGACACCAGAGCAGAGGCAGAGAAGTTTGTACCACTCGGACCCCGACGCTCCAAACCCCTCACGGAGCGATACCGCGGGAGAGAGTGTGACAGGAATGCGCTGCTGTGTGTAAACAGCCTGGTGGAGGATGTTCCCGTGTGCGGCCTCGGACGGGAGTCAGATGTTGGTGGGAGCTGAGACGTGTCAACAAGGAGAGTTAGTGTGGAATGTTCAAAAGTATAATCCCCCCCCAAACCAAACAATACAACCCCCCCCCCCCCCCCCCCCCCCCCGTGTGTAAACACATGTTCCACTTCACCGCGATCACCGCTGGTCTTCTTCTCGCGAAATCAGTGGGCAAGATTGACTTTCAGGGGCAGGTGTGGCCGACGGGGTTAGGGGAGCTGTCCTCTGACCAGAGGGTCGAGGGGTTGATTCCCACCTCCCACCGTTCCACATGTTAAACCGTTTTGCGCTTGAATCAATGAGTACGTTTTCCCAAAATGTTTTTGTAAAATATTATAAGGGGGAGGGGGGGGGGTTCGGCATTGGTTGAAAGATTGATACTGGAATATAAAGTTTCAGTGTGTGTCCCATTCAGGGTGTAGATGAGGCACCTTTGGGGGCCGGTGTTTATTAAATGTGATGCAGATCTGAATCTTCCGCACCGGCCCTTTAAACGCATAGTGGGAATGAACCCAAAACGCCACAAAGCACCCCGGAGCCCTTTATGTCTCAAATAACTGATGGGTAGTACATGTAGGGAGTCAACTACCACTTTTTAAATCATGTAGTTTTTGGCTGCGCTTTGACAGCAGGTCCAGATTGACTCCGCCCACTCTGGAGTCTGGTTATTCTCAGTGTAAACCTCGGCCTCTGATACACTGGAGCTTCACTCATCATTCAGCCCTCTCCCCTGCTGCCTCTCCTCCTGTCCTCCCAGGGCATGTTGTCATACCTCCTTGTTTCCTTCCCTCCCTCCTTCACCCTCCCTCCCTCCTCATCCCACATGTTCCTCAACCTCGATGAACAGTGGATGTTTTTGCCAAGCTCCAGCTGCTGGAGACACTTCGCCACCATGTCTCAGCAGGTTGGAGTGAGGAATAGAGCTGAGACGATTCATCGATTCATGAAGATTGTTCCATTGCAAATTCGAAAAAGATCAAATAAACGAATCGTTAACTCATGTTTTGCTGTAACTGCTTATGGTTTAGGAACTAACGAAACATACGCTGCTTCTCATTCACTAACACCTATAAGATGCGCACGAGCCAGTACACACACACACACACACACACACACACACACACACACACACACACACACACACACACACACACACACTGGTTATAGTAGGCCGACTAGGCATGAAAATATCAGGTGATAAATCGGATAATGATCAAGTCTTTTATACATTTGTGCTATTTTTTCCGGCTATTCAAATAATGGTTTTATCGAATCGAATCGAAGAAATTAATCGATTACAAAAATAATTGTAAGCTGCAGTCAGGACTCGTGTGTGTGTGTGTGTGTGTGTGTGTGTGTGTATCTGCGGTTAGAATCCTCATAGTAACGTGTGCAGAGGCCGTGTGATGCCAACTTCCTGTTATTCCAACAGAAAATCTGACCCAGCTGTGTTTGTAATGAATCCTTTTAATTAGTCGGCTCCTCTTGTCAAGGTGTCTACAGGAAACATTTACGTGCTAACCTGTCATTAGCGCTCAGCCCCCGTGTCCTTCACCCCCATTAACGGCCTCATGGCTCGGCCCCGTGTTGCCAGACATCGTAGTGCTTGTCCGATGGGACCCGGGCCCAGCACCACCTCTCCGGAGGAGGGAGGGAGGGAGGGAGGGAGGGCGAGGACTGGAGGTGCAGTGGTCCTCGACATCTGGGTCCCATCAGAGGGGAAGTGGAGGTGGGGGCGGCGGCCGGACAAGAGGAGGAGGAGGAGGAGGAGGAGGAGGAGGAGGAGGAGGAGGAGGAGGAGGAGGAGGAGGCGGAGGAGGAGGAGGAGGAGGAGGAGGAGGAGGGGGGGGGGTAGGGAAAGTGGAGAGCAGGTCCACAAAAAAGGGGGAGACAGATGGAGGAGAGGGAACAAGGGAGAATGTGGGGCGGAGTGATAAAGGGAGAGGAAGATAAAGCAAATTGGGCCGGCAGCACAGCTTCCTCTTTTGTCCCCGAACCCTAAAATGGAAGCGGGATTCGGGGGGAAAAAGGCCAAAGGAATGCAAATGGGGAGAAGTCAGATAGCTGCCGAGTTTATCTGCGTGTAACAAGTGTGTGTGAGTGAGGGGAGAGCGGCCGACAAGGCGGGAGATTAAAGCGCTGATGCTGGACACACAGTGTTTCAGTGTGTGGGGCTCAACTGAAGCTCTGCCAGCTGCCGTGGAAATTAGCCAAGATCCCACAAACTCTGTCCGAGCACCTTTAACTGTTTCACTCACATCCCTCTGTGACTGTGCGCTCGCTCCCGCAGTTGTTCAGACAAACAGATGTACTAATGTAAACAAAAACATTGTCTCATTGGCAGAGGCGATGAATAATGAGGCAAACCCTTTAAAAAAACAAAAACATTTTTATTCAAGTTATTGGATGACTTTGAAAAAATCTGTTATCGGGCTTTTGTGGATGTTTATTGGAAATCTGGGAATATTTGACTGAATATGACAAAATTACTTTTATTATATTTGACAAATTTGTGTTTATTTTGGTGTATTGTATATTCTTGTATTTCTAAATATATTTATATATTTTTTTTAAAGTTTTTTTTATTTTTTATTATTTGCTCAGAATAGTATTCCATTCTATTCTATTTCATACCTGGACTGATATCACCTTATATCACCAAGAGAGCAACATATTGAATATGCATCCTCTGGATATATGTATTATTTATACATTTATTATATTATTTATTATTATATTATTATATTTATAAAATTATTATATTTACCTGATATTAAATGTTAGAATAATATACCATGTACAAAATACATTGCTACGATATGCTACATGTATGTCAATATGTTCATTAGACAAACATAACGCCTAAATGCATGGACTTCACACATATATGTAATAGTTCAATGTTCTAGTTTCATAAATATATTATACATTATTCCTGTTTGAACTCGTATGCATAAAGAAGTGGTCTGCTTTCATTGTGTTCCTGTCACATGATAGCAAGACTTATATTTAAATTTACACTTAAATGACTTAAAAAGTATATTTTCTGACCTTTAATACCAAACGTTTTTCTTTCCCACCTCAACCTTAAACCGTCTGCAAGTTCACTTCAACCTGAAAACACGGGAGCAGACACATCACAGCGATAACCCTGTCTCCTTTAAGATAAAATGTTTCCAAACACTTTGTGTAAGTATCCGCTCCTTTAAATAACAAGAGCTTAACATGCTGACAACGAGTGCCATTTGTTTCCTGTATTGGGGTCAGAGGTCAGAGGCGCCGGCGTGCTCTCCAGCGCGGGGGCCGTCCTCGCCAACAATGGAAAACCAGGGGCCACTGGTGACGGTGAGCCGTGTGGGTCAGGCTGTGTCAGGCTGTCAGCAGGGTTATCATGTGGTCGCTGGGACTGTCGCAGCGCTGGTACCAGAGAGAGAGAGAGAGAGAGAGAGAGGGGAGGGGGCGGGGCTAGGGACCACCACAGTTTGGTAATTACACGGTGACCTTTGGGGGCTCAGGGGCCGAGGGGCCGAGGGGCCGAGACATCCAGACGGGGGCCTGAATCCTGTTAGTGTGTAATAGCTTTGTTTTGCCCCCGGTGCGGGAATCTGCCCGACAACAGCAACCACCTCCACATTAAAGGCTCCTTCCGCCATGTTTGATTGTGTTAAGTCCCAGAGAGAGAGAAACAGAGGAACTGGTTCTGTGAATGTCGGAGGAAGTGGAGCAGGGAAGGTGAGGTGAGGATAGGAGGAAGAGGAGGAGGAGGAGGGGGAGGAGGAAGAGGGGGAGGAGGAAGAGGAGGAAGAGGAGGAGGAGGAGGGGGAGGAGGAAGAGGAGGAGGAGGAAGAGGAGGAGGAGGAGGGGGAAGAGGGGGAGGCCAAATGAGGACGATTGTAGGGATTCGATTCGCTCCATTCGCTCACACCCCTCAGAGTCATGAAACTTCATGTTGCACTGACCACACAGAGAAACATGTGCCGCTGTGAGTTGTACGGGCTGATGACCGAGGATAGAACGCGGCCAAGTGGGTGGGTTTATCTGTGTGTGTGAGTGTGTGAGTGTGTGTGTGAGAGTGTGAGTGTGTGTGGCGAGCTGGGAAAGGCGAGTGTCAGGTGGGCAGCACTAATGTGCAGGAATGCAGAGATTCCACAGTGGCTTTGTGGATCGGCTGTGTCACTGAGACTCCCCCCCCCCCCCCCCCCCCCCCTCCCCCCCCCCCCCATCCCCCAATAGTCCAACGGGACCATGGGAATGAACTGAACAAGCGGTACCTTTAAAGCTGCTCTCTCTCTCTCTCTCTCTCTCTCTCTCTCTCTCTCTCTGGTAGTGTTGTGCAATAAGTGTTATTATGAGACGGCTTGAATTCATTCATTGCAGTTGCAGTACCCCCCCTCCCCTCCCCCCCATTCCTCTTTATAACTTATTGATTAACTCTAGTGATGTAAAGGTCCATGTGAAAGGCCCATTAGATCACTTTCCAAAGATGCTCGTTCCTGGTGACACCTGTGGCACCTGTGTTGACGCACAGTCGGCATTCTGTTTCGTTGGCCTCATCAATAAAGTCAGATGTTGGTAGTTGGCTGCGGCCGCCTGTGCTCTGCCTCCCAACCCTTCGTATTCAGCCCCCACCCTGGCTGCCCCCCTCTCCATGCTTGGGACTGGGACTGGAGCCCTGAACTGCAGTGAATCGCACCTGTGCAGCAGCAATGAAGGCTTCTCTCTGTATTGGTCCGATCGTCCCCCAGACCAAGCAGAGACATCAGAGTCGAGTTCTGTACCGACATCGGTCACTTCTGGGTTTGACGAGCCGAGTGCAGAGTCACTGCTGACCACTGGTAAGAGGACGGGGGGGCGGGGGGGGTCACTGCTGACCACTGGTAAGAGGACGGGGGGGGGGGGGGGGGGGGGGGTAGATTCAACCTGAGACCTTCACATAGAAATCTGGTTACATGCTCCAGCCACTGAGATTGTCAGAAAGTGTCTCATTCATCTTCTTATGCAGTCAAACTTAGTACATTAATATTATGTATCGTTTCTTGAAGTGCTGGTTCACTCGTTGGCTATAAAAAGGGGTTTGAAGCAAAAAAGTGGTGTAATTCACCTTTAATAAGTGCACAAGCAGGACTTCCTACCTACAACAGAGCTGTTAAAAGGTTTGTCACTATTAAGTTTGTGTGTGTGTGTGTGTGTGTGTGTGTGTGTGTGTCGGACCAGACAAGGCCTGATTACAGCTGCAGATCTGGGCTTTGATCAGAGGAGCCATCTAACTAATTCAGCTTCCTCTCAGTCCACTGAAGACATGGAGCTTGATTACTGCTACTGCCGCTGTGTTTAAGTGTTATTTTGTATGTATGCGCGCGTGTGTGTGTGTGTGTGTGTATGTTAAGTGTGGGGTTGAGGGAAACCCGAGAGAACAGGATGCAGAATTAGACCGGTGTTTAAATGGCTCCCACTCGTAGGAGCAGGGTCGCAGACACTTCCTGAGTCTGGAGTTTGGCTGATGTGACATTAGTGGATGGTAATGACCCAGTTCTTCTGCACCCTCCTACACTACCTGTGTGTGTGTGTGTGTGTGTGTGTGTGTGTGTGTGTGTGTGTGGTACAGCTCACTCTCCCACTCATGCATTGAGACATGGTGGGTAATGCAGCGTGCATTCATCCCTCACAATTACACGTCTTGTCAAGATAACAGCAAATAAATGAAACGTCAACACAAAGGCCCAGTGTGTAAGATTGACTGAATCCATCTCCATTTGTTTGGGCAGAAAATGGAATAAGAGATAATCATACTGATGTTTTTATGAGCATGTCATTACCTGAATGTTTTATTTGTTTTTGTTTTTTGATGAACATAGAATGAGCCCTTTATGTAAATGTATATTGGGAGCAGGTCCACCCTGTGAATGCCTCCGTGTTTTCATATTGAGGGTCACTGTAGGTTCTTCTACATCAGGGGTGTCCAAGCTGAGGCAGCAAATTAAAAAAGAAATATAATGGAATGTGGCCCGCGTTAAGATT
>JAFBJT010091520.1:0-10833 GCA_016785325.1 Chascanopsetta lugubris | reverse complement strand
TTGAAATCTTTTATTGTTTTCCATTTCCCTTAAATGAATAAATTAATGTATATTTACATAAGGGGGGGGGGGGGTCTTATCTACCGGGGCAGCCATGTTTTTACAGTAGCCCAGAGTGGACCTACCAAACATCTTTTGAGTTTCAATGACAACTGAGGTCGACCACAGCTTCTCCTGCATGTTCGGAAGGGTGAGGGCGAGGTGATGGATCCAACATGCAACCTCACCTCTAGAGGTCACCAAATCTTACACACTGCACCTTTAAATAGACATTATTCTTGAGCAGGCTGCCCACGTCCTTTAATTCCATCATGCTTATACTCATGTTTTTTTCATTTGACTCATATCTGAAATAAGAAAATAATATCTAGGATAATATCTTTGGTTCTTCTGATGCTTCTGCCTCTTATGTTGAAACCCCTCAGATGACGTGTGTGTTCTCCTGCTTCCCTAGCAGCCATTGACTGCGTGGTGGGGTCCTGGGGTCCGTGGTCGCCGTGCACGTCGCCGTGCGGAGTCGGCAGCACGGAGCGGAGTCGCCAGGTCTCCGTTCCCCCGAGAAACGGCGGCACGCCCTGTCCAGACCTGAAACAGCGGCGGGGATGCTTTGGAAACAACGCCATATGCAGCACGGCCAAAGGTCAGGACTCGACCTTTTGTCTGTGTCGCCACATACACACACACGCTCGTGCAGGCGCAGGCGCCTGCTGACGTACATAAATAAATACATATACATAAATAAACATTCATCCAAGAGAGGTTCTGTTGGACATGGCATCACGTTGAGTCATGTGATTCGTCCGTTATTGATGAGTGTTTCGGGATTTCTGTGCAATGACTTTACAACTCCTGACTTTACCTTCAGAGGTGGCGAAGATCCTGCCTGATTCTTTCAAGCGGAACTTCAAAGACCCGTGGAGACGACCACACATGCTGATGAAGGAGGAGAAGCCCAGGTAAGGCCTCTATTATCAGGCAGCCAACACACACACACACACGCATGCACGCACACACACACACACACACACACACACACACACACACACACACACACACACACACACACTGACCCGGCTCAGTTTGATTTCCTCCGTGCGAGCAGCTCTGGTGTGTAATCAGTGCAAAGAGGAAGTCATTACAGCTGAAGTGTGAGAAGTGATGAATGATCCTCTGTCTGGCGTTTGGGACAATGACGACGCCACACATTCATTTCTCTGGTGACTGATCGATGATTTACAGCAACAAACTTTTTGCATGAAAATGTCGACTTGGCGCTTCCTAACTTTTTCCCTTTTTATTTTCATTCTCTTAAATGTTTTGAATTAAACTGTGTTTCTTTAGTTTTTCTCTTGCTCTTAACATTAGTGCACCAAAGGTCCTGGTATGTGTGCGCTGCCCAGCTCTAAAGATGACTCTGGTTCTGGTTAAAGGTACATTCTGTGGGATTGAATGACATTTGGATGTGAAATTGCAGTTTCCCTTCTAAGCAAGAATCCACGGCGGCCTTCACTTCATCGTTTGTCCATTCTGGGCTCCTGTAAGAAACATCATGGACCAACATGGCGGCCTCTGTAGAGAGGATCTGCTACGGATGTGAATACAATACATTCATTATAAGGTTCTAAAAACAAACAATCATATCATTTTTAGTATGTGTATTCATATTCCATTTCTGCTCATAGATATGGAAAAAATCTCACCCTATACTCACAGTTACACACTGCACCTTTAATTCCAGCTCCAAGCTCCAAGGCTGCCTTCAGGCTTTTCAGTCAGAGCTGTATTACAGAGTCCTTTCGTTTAACTTTGTGCCTGAACAGATTAAATAAAACCAAGGCCAAGGTTGTCATGGCGACTCCTTGGAAGAGCTTTGACTACAGGTGACATTTTGCACCATGATCCATGTAAAAGGTGAACCCTCCGTGTGCAGACGTCGTCCAAATGCAGATGATGGAAAATCAGGTCCCTGCAGGCGTCATGACGACCTTCATCCTCCTCACACTGATTAACATGAACATGTGAAACCTCATGTTTTGACTGAAGCTCCGAGCGTCAGGGGATTGGAGGAAGATTACTCATGAAATTCTGCTGCGATGATGCCGAGCTCGGGTTTCACCAGGTGCACCGATCGGTCACTCGCGTTCCCATGGCAACGGAACCTGTTTGTTTTGATGTTTGAATGATGGTCACGGTTGTCGTCCTTATCTCATCGGAATCATCTGCAGGACTAATGTTTTGCAGTGGCATGGTGGTATGAACTATACAGTGATGGCGGGATGATGACCTCACCGGTTCCCGCTGCTGAAAGTGAATGGGATTTTTTACAGTGGATTTTGGACGATTGTTGAAAATGAGCTCTGCAGCAAACACAAGTCCATAACAGACTTTAAACACGTTTCATTCACCTCTGAAGTCGACCATTTTAACATGGGAGTCTATGGGGATTGACTCACTTCTGGAGACAGCCTCAAGTGGCCACCTTGTGAACTGCAAGTTTCGAATCAGACTCATTCCTACGACACAGTAACTCACAGGATGTTGAGTTGATGAAGTTTGCAGCATGAAGGTGTCAAAGTGAAATATAAGGAAGTGAACTCCCCTGTGTGTGGGCTGCATGTGTGAGCATGTTTTTCATATGTACAGAATATCATTATCTTTGTTATTTCAACATAATGTAAGATAATCTTAAATTCCTATGTTAATGAACATGTCTGACGGAATCCATTGTGCATAAATTAGTTTCTCAGAAAACGAGTTCTCACATATTTTTCAATGTTGCTGGTGGACTGGTGTTTTCCTTGATGACCCCGCCCACTGAGGATGAAGATGTTTATCAGCTGACTCGGCATCACAGACAAAATAAACAGTGGAGGAGGTTGAAGTGTCAGCCAGAGAACACAGTGATCAGGAAAACAACTCTGTGTTATTGTTCCCGGTGCTCAGCCGAAGCCTGTGTTGATATTAGGAAACAGCAGGTGACCATGACGCTGCTGGATCACCTTCACATGGACCATGACGCTGCTGGATCACCTTCACATGGACCATGACGCTGCTGGATCACCTTCACATGGACCATGACGCTGCTGGATCACCTTCAATAGACCTGGAGCACCTTCACGTGGACCATGACGCTGCTGGATCACCTTCACATGGACCATGGTGCTGCTGGATCACCTTAACCTGGACCATTACCCTGCTCGATCACCTTCACATGGACCTGGATCACCTTCACATGGACCTGGATCACCTTCACATGGACCATGACGCTGCTGGATCACCTTCACATGGACCTGGATCACCTTCACATGGACCATGACCCTGCTGGATCACCTTCACATGGAGTAAACCTCCTATCAGAGAATCTGATATGTCTCATGTCTGGTTACAATCAGGGTCGATGCAGTTTTCAGGGTCGGATCACCACTGTGGATTTCGTCAACTGAACCGAGCCTGACTGCTTTGGGAGGAGGGGGAGTGGAGGGGCTCTGTACGAGCTTCTGAACTCTTGCCTTTGCCTTTGTGTCTTTATTTGGGCATTTTGCTGTGGATCTTGTGGAGACAAGAGGGTGAATGATGAAAGAGTCCGAAACTTAAAGTTCAGCCGTATTCAATATTGCACAAGTTTAAAGTGACAGTGTTGTTATGATGTCATATCGCACAAGTAAAGACAACCATAGGGTGAGGGTTCACCCGCAACACATACACAGCGTTGGGTCTCGAAATTCTACACACTGTACCTTTAAGTTTACAGGGTTTCGAGAAATGTGTCGTTTGACCTTTTGCCCTTGTGTGTGTGTGTGTGTGTGTGTGTGTGTGGTTGCAGTTACTGTGTGTACCTGCGGCTGAAGCAGAGCAGTGCGGCGTGTCGCCTCAAACTGTGGAGCGCTCAGCTGGTGAGAGAGCGGCTGATCTGCGCCGAGTGTCAGAGCGACGCCATGTCCAAGTCAGAGCGCTGCGGAGGAGACGGCCTGGAGGGCACCAGGTAAACAACAACAACAACCATCACACACTCACTCTGTGATCCTCCACCAAAACTCTTTCATTCTTCTTTTTCAGTTTTTGCACAATCATCAACTTAGCAAATGTGTAACCCACATTATAAACAGATGTTTGATAGGGCTTCAATCTGTATTAGTTTTTACACAGTGGCTGATAACCCCGTGTTCCAGAGGCGTCAAAAAGATCAACGTCAACAAAGGGCACTGTTATTTTACAGTCTTTGCAGAGTCAGCCCAAACCCTGTATGTTTGACACCCCTGCTAAGCCAAAGGGAGCATGTGCAAAGTCATAAAAACTGTCTCATTGAATAATGTATAAAAAAAATAGAAAAATTATTCTTCCCAAAAGTAATGACGATTTGTATTAAACTGATACATGTACATGTAAATATGTGCTCTAATACAGTAAAGCCAATGTGTTTATAGTATTTTTGGGCTGAACAACTGCATCAGTATACTTTCATTACTTCCCCAAATTATTTTTTTTAGAATTATTCAATTCCCGCTACAATAAAATAGAAAATAATAGTAATCTTTTTTTTAATGTAGTAAGAAAATCTCCCAAAAATAATTTTCACAAGTGTCAAATGAAGCATGACAGGGGGCGCCATCCTCTCAGCTGTGGCCCTGCTTCTATTTCAGCCAGTGGCCCCGACTCTTCATACGTCCAGTCTAATTAAAGGATAGCACGAATGAAAAGCCTCTGGAGCCGGGTTTGGAACATATGACATGTCTGATGCCGTGGTTTCCTCCTCAGAACGTTCTGGGCCGCAGCCTCAGTCGCCGGCTGTCACGGCTCCTGGGTGCGAGAGTCGTCCACAGAGAACTGCCGCTGTCCTCCCTACTCTGTGCTCTTTGTGTGAGCCCACATTCAAACCCGCAACCCCCCCCACCCCCCCCCCCCCACCCCCCCCCCCCCCCCCGCACCCACCGCCCCACCCCATCCCCCGCTCGCTAAGCCACACCCCCTTTGATCCAGCAACCTGGATGGGCAACTCAAGGAGATCAACAGCATCCTGCCACTCTTTTCTTTGACTCTGTACTGTATCAAACTATAAGCACACAACTCTTTTGCATTTAACTCCAGATGTTACAGCCACGTTAACTTCCTCCTTTATCAAGCACAGCGACGTCTATATACCTTCTTACCTCTCAAATCTTTGCTATCTACCTCCATCAATGCAACTGCATTTGGTAATGCATAATGTATAAATACATAAATATATGATTTTGCTTTATACATTTTCTACTTTTTGATTGTTTATGTGTAATATACTGTATATGTGTATCTATGTATAGCTACACTACTTTAAACACCAAACGCCCAGTTTTTAAGCCCCGGGTCCGAAAACTGGTTCATCCAAATTGTATCCATCACTTAAAATCGCTAGTATCATTTCATGTATTTGTATTTTTACACTCATTCTCGTGATTGTTTCCTTTTTCCATAAAGTCGTCAACAAGTCAAGGTGCATATCAGGTATTGATTCTCAGGTGCTCAGATTAGTGTCTTTGTCTCTCGTGGAGCTTCCTCAGTCTTCTCTTCCCATGGTGAGTCCCCTGGTGATGTTATGAACATGGCCGACATCAGCCCAGTTCTTCTGTTAAGAACATGGCCGACATCGGTCCAGTTCTTCTGTTATGAACATGGCCGACATCGGTCCAGTTCTTCTGTTATGAACATGGCCGACATCGGTCCAGTTCTTGTATTAAAAACATGGCCGACATCGGTCCAGTTCTTCTGTTATGAACGTGGCCGACATCGGTCCAGTTCTTGCATTAAGAACATGGCCGACATCGGTCCAGTTCTTGGATTAAGAACATGGCCGACATCAGTCCAGTTCTTCTGTTAAGAACATGGCCGACATCGGTCCAGTTCTTGTATTAAGAACATGGCCGACATCGGTCCAGTTCTTGTATTAAGAACATGGCCGACATCAGCCCAGTTCTTCTGTTAAGAACATGGCCGACATCGGTCCAGTTCTTCTGTTAAGACCTGAAACTGTTGGAGAGGAAAAGGAGCCATGAACAGTAAGAGAGAGAGTTTTCACTGGTCCCAGACTCAAAGGAACGGCTCCCGACATGTTTTCTTTGTCTCCTGCCTGTTTTTCGGATAATTCCTGTCCCAGAGTCACGAGGGAGTTTCATCCAATTTAAGAAGCCTCATCCAATTCAAACATCCCATAATACTCCCTTTTTATTCACCAGCCTAGTTTCCTACCTTGCTCTGTGTTTTCTCTTTCCGTCTCCTCTGGCACACAGGATCTACACAAATTCTCCTATGTGGCTGGTTTTAAAGGTTCAGTGTGTAGGAGATGTAGTGAACTCATCCTTAGTCCTTCCCCAAGTGTTTAGGAAAACTAAAACCTAAACTTAGTGGCCACTTTAATAGGTACAACCTAAAAGATCCAGCACAATGGTTCCAATGCTGTGATGTGATGTGAACTTTTATTATTATCATCGTGATCATAGATAAAGTAGTTTTACTGGAGAACTTTTTTAATGAATGCAACAAACTCTGTAACAGTGTTTTACAAATGCAAATTAGTTTAATTTGACCGTACACGTGTACCTAATAAAGTGGACACTAAGTGTATACTAATCGTCAAAGGAGGTTAAAACAGTAAACACCTACCAATATATTTGACTATTTACGTCTTTATCAGTTACGATGTAACATGCAACATATGCTTCGTCTCTCATTGGCTCTCTGTTAGAAGCTCCGCCCTCCTCTGCCTCTGATTGGCCCTCACCTCTGACGGTTTTGCCTGAAACCCTCACCAATGATTGCTGTGGGTTCTAACCAGTCAGAGGAAAGGGGCGGGGCTTCATTAAGACAATTTTGTCTTGTATACCAGACAGTCTGGAACAAACTGAGTCGTGTTGGATTTCAAAATGGGACAGTGTCTTATCATCAAATCATCCAACTCCATGTTTAATGGGACAAGTGAAAACCCAAGTTTGCGGCGGCTCCATGTGGGAGGGGCCCACTTTGATCCAGCCATAAGGACGTCCGTCTCACAACAGCATAAATAGCTAACGGTGTCGGTCGATGGGGTGCTCATGAAAACATTAATTCTATGCCAACACATTCCCCCAAAATCCTGCACACTGCACCTTTAAAGACCAGGACCAGTGTGAAGCCTTCTCGCCTGGAGCGCCGTGACTTCCTCTCCCGTGCGTGTGCGTCAGTGTCTGTGTTTATTTATTACCAAGCGAGTGATGATTTGATTAGTGCAGCGCAGCAGCATCTGTACACTGTCCATTAGTCCTCAAATAAACATCTGTATACCTTCACCCTCCCTCTCTGCCGAGTCATGCTCCCTTCATGTGGTTCTGTGATGACATCGTCGCTGACGGCTTCAGCAATAACACCTATTTTTCAACCCCCCCCCCCCCCCCCCCCCCCCCCCCCAAAAAAAAAAAACCCTCCCCCCCCCCCCCCCCCCCCCACCGGCACAGACCAAACATTTCTGACTTCTGGTCTCTGCAATTACCTCGGAGAGCCGCGCGCCGCCGCTCCCACCGGTGTTTAAGGCCGACAGTTAAAAGGGGCAGCGAACATAACTCCTGCCCATCCGCACACTTTTCTTGCATTCCTGACATTTTCCGCAAAACGGGATGACGACAAGCAAAATGTCCGCTAATGTGTGTAATCGTGTGTTTGAGGCGCATTCACCTGCAATTTGGGGTTTGTTGTTTGTTGTTGTTGTTGTTGTTGTTGTTGCTACGTAGATCTGAGGTGTGGACAGGTGAGACGAGCAGCCTGGACAGCCGCACGCACTGAACGTCTTTCACTGCCGGGAGGAAAAGGAGGATGGATAAAGTTTTAATGTTGTGATTGTTAATCACAACTTTATCGCTCGTAAGTATTCTACAATTTCATTGAGCAGAATGCTGGGATTTGAACCCACGACCTCGTGCGATCAAAGCGCATGCTTGACTACACCCACTCACACACTCCGATACGAACAGTAAGACGTCCAAAGTCAAACAAATCTGCACTTTCACAGTGTTTTCCCTCTCTGGGGGTCTTGAACTTCACCTCCTTCTTGACCCCCCCCTCTCTCTCCTCTCTCTCTCTCTCTCTCTCCTCCTCTCTCTCTCTCTCTCTCTCTCTCTCCGGCCTCCTCCCTCCCCTCTCTCCAGCTCCCGACCAAACTCCCCTCGGTCAGCACAACTCTTTATTTTCTCTTACTACAACAGTGGCAATACAGTGCCGTCAGCCTGGCAGTCCGTCCCCTCTGCAGCCCGGTTTTACCCTGCAACCCCCTTGCACCCACCCCCCCCCCCCCCCCGCCCGCCTCCACCCCCCCCCCCTGCCCCCGCCCACCCCCCTCCACCCCTCTGGCCGGCCCTGCCTCTCCTGCTAACCCTGCTTTCCAAAGGGCAGGAAGGCCCCGTCTCTGGCCCGGTGCCTGATGGGCTGCGACAGCAGTGTGTTCTGGGATTACGGCGCCTGAATGGGGGGGCATTCCAGCACCCAGGGCCTTTGTCACGGCGCGGCCCCTGTTTGCTTTTGACAAGACAGCTGTTCAAAGCCCTCGCGGCCCCCGTGATGGCGTGAAGGGAAAAGAAGCCAGAGGTGACTTCCGCTTATCATCGGTGGATGTGTGCTGGCATCTGAGGTCTCTTCTTACTCAAGTATTGAGTCACTTTCTGATGATCTCGAAGATGATCTCGAAGTTGAACTTTAAAGGTGCAGTGTGTACCATTTGGTGACCTCTAGAGGTGAAGTTGCATGTTGTATCCATCACCTCACCCTCACTCTTCTGAACATGCAGGAGAAGCTGTGGTCGACTTCAGTTGTCAAAGACGTTTCGTACGTCCACTTTTACCACTGTAAAAACATGGCGGCCCCCAGAGAGAGGACCCACTCCTCGTGTAAATATACATTGATGGGCTTATTTAAGGGTAATGGGAAAAAAGAAAACATTTTAGATGATGTTAAATTCATGAAAATGTCAATATGTAATTGTTTTATAATCTTTTTAGATTTTTTTAAAATGACCAAAATCGTACACACTGCACCTTTAAGGCACTATCGAATCATATTTCTTGCCCCCAGCAACAAAAATATGAAATTAAAGGTAGATAGTGTAGAATTTAGTCCTGCATCACCTCACTCTTTATTTCTGTTGTGTATTGGCAACAACAGTAAGTTATGATTTTACTGGTCTGGCCCCTGAACTCAAATGAGTTTGACAATCCAATTTATTAATTGTTTCTAATTACCTTTCAGGGTTTAATAACTTTTCTGTCTCTGTTTCCATATCATTTTGTTCTATCTCGGGTTGTTTTAAAGGGACATTGTGCGTAGTGTGCCCCTGGATCCTTTTAGCACTTGTCACTTGTATTTGCAAAAGTTTCTTCCTTGAACCGTTCAGCTAAGGCTTGTTTTAATAATCACAAACATCAACGCAAACAGCAACACGCAGTATAAACAGATACAGTGGAGACATTGTTCGTTTCTGGACATACACGGACACCCCCCCCCCACCCCCCCGTGTCCCTGTTTTCCCTCTACATCCCTCACGTGTTGTATGTACGTGTGTGTGTGTGTGTGTGTGTACTGTAATTAGCAGGACATCATAATGAAGGCCTCCTGTGTGTGTGGGAGCAGCTGGTCCAGCACCGTGGAATGATAATGAATAGACACTTGGACACCAGGACCTGAGCAACACAGCTGGTGCACTGCACTTAGCGAGGAGTGAACACACACACACCACCGGAGGGATCATATTGAGAACGTTTTTTTTATGATTAAAGGTACAGTACGTAGGGTTTGGTGACATTTAACATGGCAGGTGCAACATGGCGCCTGCCGCAGAGAGGACCCGCTTATGGTGTTCGTACAACGATCTGATATAACGAAAACAATCATTCGTTTATTCATGTGATCATAAACTTCCTTCTATGCCGCTTTTTTTTCTCCAATAGATTCCTTTCATCTTAATCATACACACTGTGCCTTTAATTCACTGTTTCAACCTTTCGGTGTCAGTGAAAGGTCTTTGGTTAAACATTAAGTTTGTGAACCAATCTACCCTGCAACTGTGGCGCCCTCTTGTGGCGGTTTGTTAGTCTTGCCCCACTGCAAACTAGGACTCCTCCATTCCATCAGTGGATTTCATTACGATATGTTTTATTCCGCGTGGGTTTTGATGAAGCGACGTGAAAACATGGATCCTCATTTAGTCATGATTTTATCAGGATACAACCCTGTTTCACCGGTTAGAGCCTTGAATCCTGGATACAATTCATAACATTGTACATAGTCCCATTATATATATTTGCTGCCGACATGATCACAGTATTTATGCTACGCATTAGTCAGCATTCCGCAGCAATGATTGTGATATACAATATATATCCATAAAAACAACAATATAAAGCAAAATGAGAAAACTAAAAGGTGTGCGGGGGCGAATGGAGGAATTTCAAAAGTCATTGCAATGAGATGAACCAGTGGTGAAAACTAAACAAAAAAAACAACAACGAGCCCAAAACTATTCTTCGGTACATCCATGTTACATGTAAGGCATAAGTAGCAAAAGGTGACTCAGCGAGTTTTTACAAAGCATTTCCATAGAAATGTGGAGGCAGGTCCAGGATGTGAGTCATTCACACACACACACACCACAAGGGGAACGTTCAGCCGACTTACACTGAGACGGAGAGGCAGAGTGGAGCTTAGTGGGCGGAGGAATCAGACTCCAGCGGCACACGCGCAATAAGCATCATGGAACAGACTTCCCTCCGTGGCCAGTGAGCAGTTAAAGTCGTCACATTATGCGGAGAACTCCAGGAGACATGTGCACATTCAACATGTCAG
>JAFBJT010091512.1:139109-154547 GCA_016785325.1 Chascanopsetta lugubris | reverse complement strand
AGAGAGAGAGAGAGAGAGAGAGAGAGAGAGAGAGAGAGAGAGAGAGAGAGAGAGCGAACCGAGCAGGGAGCAGCACAAAGGGATCAGCGCTCAGGTTTTCACCCTACAAACTTTTATTTTATTTTTTTTCCATTTGAGGCTTTTCACCAAGTTACTCTTTTTTAAAGTCGCTCACTGAACCGATGCTACACAACGAACAACTTTACTCGAAGTCGATCAGGATCCACCTTTTGTCATAAACTCGGCAGGATGACTCTTTGCCAGAGCTGGAGTGTTCTGCTGCTGCTGCTGCTGCTGCTGCTGCTGCCTGCGCCGGGATCAGCGCAGAACCACGGGGACAACGGCATCGTGGTACCGGAGCACGGCTTCTGCCAGGCGATCACCATCCCCCTGTGCACGGACATCGCCTACAACCAGACCATCATGCCCAACCTGGTCGGCCACACCAACCAGGAGGACGCGGGGCTGGAGGTGCACCAGTTCTACCCGCTGGTGAAGGTACAGTGTTCCCCCGAGCTCAAGTTCTTCCTGTGCTCCATGTACGCGCCCGTGTGCACGGTCCTGGAGAAAGCCATCCCGCCCTGCAGGTCCATCTGCGAGCGAGCCAAGCAGGGCTGCGAGGCGCTCATGAACAAGTTCGGCTTCCAGTGGCCGGACCGGCTGCGCTGCGAGAACTTCCCGGTGCTGGGGGACGGGCAGATCTGCGTAGGCCAGAACGACTCGTCCGCCGCCACCGTCCCACCTGTGATGGCTGCCCCGGGTACCCCGGTGGTCTCCACGCTGGACAGGCCCTTCAGGTGCCCCTCTGTCCTCAAAGTGCCCTCCTATCTGAATTACAAGTTCCTGGACGTGACTGACTGCGGGGCTCCCTGTGAGCCACCCAGGAGCAGCGGTCACATGTTCTTCACCGACAAAGAGATCCACTTCTCCCGCATATGGATCCTGGTCTGGTCGGTGCTCTGCTGCGCCTCCACCTTATTCACAGTCACCACTTACTTGGTGGACATGCAGCGGTTCAGATACCCGGAGCGGCCCATCATCTTCTTGTCCGGCTGCTACACCATGGTGTCCATTGCCTACATCGCCGGCTACTTCCTGGGAGACAAGGTGGTGTGCAACGAGAGCTTCTACCCGGAAGGCTACAAGACCATCGTGCAAGGAACCAAAAAGGAAGGCTGCACCATCCTCTTCATGATGCTCTACTTCTTCAGCATGGCCAGCTCCATCTGGTGGGTCATCCTCTCGCTCACCTGGTTCCTGGCCGCGGGTATGAAGTGGGGCCACGAGGCCATTGAGGCCAACTCGCAGTATTTCCACCTGGCGGCCTGGGCGGTGCCGGCCGTCAAGACCATCAGCATCCTGGCCATCGGGCAGATCGAGGGCGACATGCTCAGCGGCGTCTGCTTCGTCAGCCTCAGCAACCTGGACCCTCTGCGGGGCTTCGTCTTGGCGCCGCTCTTCATCTACCTCTTCACCGGGACCTCGTTCCTCTTGGCCGGCTTCGTGTCGCTGTTCCGGATCCGCACCATCATGAAGCACGACGGCACCAAGACGGAGAAGCTGGAGCGGCTGATGGTGCGGATCGGCGTGTTCAGCGTGCTCTACACCGTGCCCGCCACCATCGTCATCGCCTGCTTCTTCTACGAGCAGGCCTTCCGCCCGCACTGGGAGCGCAGCTGGGTCAGCCACAACTGCAGGGGCCTGGCCATACCGTGCCCGGCGCAGCCCGGGCCCCGCATGACCCCGGACTTTACCGTCTACATGATCAAGTACCTGATGACGCTGATCGTGGGCATCACCTCCGGGTTCTGGATCTGGTCCGGGAAGACCCTGCACTCCTGGCACAAGTTCTACTCGAGGCTGACGAACGGCAAACATGGGGAAACCACTGTGTAGAGTCGATCCGAAATGTTCCCGGGGACTCATTTGAGTGTATTGTTACCAGTTTCACATGTGATCGGTGAGTAGCACACTGAGTAGCCTTTTAGTTCGTCGTGCATTTGTATTCTCCTGTGCAAGAAGTAGCCCCACATGCATGCCAAGCTGAGGTTTGACAAAAGGACAAGCTGGATAAACAATGCCTGAAACCTAACTGTCTGAACAAATAACAAGCATGACTATGGATGCCATGTGCTGAAATCCTCACCTCCCCCCCTCTGGCTCTTTTTCTTAAAGCCTCCATAAAGTGGAGGGGAGCGATGATCCACCTGGCAAGAGAGCAGGGAAATGAGCCGCGGAGCCGAGGAATGACTGTTTATCCTCTCAAACATCTCACGTGTAATTAAAACCCAAACTGTAAATAGTATTTGTACAAAAAAAAACAACAGGAAATTATATATTTGTATTTAAATACTTTGTTTTCCTTATCTGCCAGTGTACCTGCTTTACCTTTGCACTGTAAAAAAGCCAAAGTTCTTTTTTTTTTTTTTATCAATCATTGGTTATAAATCATGTTTCTTTTCATGGATTAAAAAGAATGTCCACATTTCAGTCTTCTGGGTGATGTCCAATCCACTGTTCTCTAACCAGAAACATGTGCCGAGTCTCAGATATCTCCAAATAACCGTATCAAATGCTCGATTTGGAATTCCGAGGGTGAAGGGGAACAGGTTTCTTCTGTTATTCGACTCATGTCGTCAGATCTCCTCCATGATTAAACCCCTGATGGTGAGTTATTGGCTTTGATAAAAGCGTGTTGTCGAAGGGGGTGTGAGGGAGGGCTGTGTCACACCTGAACATCTGTTGCCTCAGACGGGCAGGGAACAGACAGTAAAAGAGTTTATTGGAATTCTTAAAGGTGCAGTGTGTACGATTTGGTGACCTCTAGAGGTGAAGTTGCATGTTGTACCCATCGCCTCACCTCCTCACCCTTCTGAACATGCAGAAGAACCTGTGGTCGACTTCAGTTGTCATTAAAACTCAGGAGATGTTTAGTACATCCACTGGGCTACTGTAAAAACATTGCGGCCCCCCGTAGAGAGGACCCCCTCCTGATTGTAATATACAATTATGGGTGCAGTGTGTAAGATTTTAGTCAATTTTGTCACTTCTAATGGTGGAAAGAAACATTACAGCACAATTAGATACTGACATTTTCATAATCACCTAAATGTACTTTTCTCCCCATTAACCTCAAATGAGCCCATTAATGTATATTTACATGGGGAGCAGGTCCTCTCTATGGAGGCCGCCATGTTTTTTGGCAGCCCGGAGTGGACGTACTAAACAAGTTTGAATGACAACTGTAGTCTGCCATAGGTTCTCCTGCATGTTCAGAAGGGTGACTTTGAGGTGATGGATACAACATACAACTTCACCACTAGATGTCACAAAATCTTACACACTGCGCCTTTAAGGGTACTGGGAAAAAATAAAACTGCTTTGTAATATTTTCAGACTTGACAAAAATTACCTATATGTTACGCACTGCACCTTTAATGGAAGCTGGCTTTTTGTATGAGACAAAGGCCTCTGGGAGACACGAGGAATGAGTTCCTACAGGGACTGAAGTCGGGTGAACACACCTCTTCACTTCCTGTTTAAAAAAAAAAACATTATCGCCGTCTGGAAATATTTCACGTCTCCGTGTGTTTTTTTGTGGGGTTGTAGGAACAGGTGCTGACCTGTCAGAATGTGGCGGAGGACTTCCTCACACATGTACACCAACATCACCTCCAAGTGTCAAACAAAACAAAAGACCCCCACCACCCCCTTCACCTCCATTCTCTCCCCTTTTGCTCTTGTAAGTCAACAGGACTCAGAAGTTGCTCCCGCACACACAGGGGAAGAGAATATTTGTCTCGGTCGTTGGGGAAAACAAGGGTGTTCGGCTCCGGCTATCGTGTTGTTCCACCGCGCTCCCCCCGTGCCAAAGCTGGAATCCCCCCGAGCCATGCGTGGCCTGAAACCCAACCTGGTCTGTGGTGATGTCATGAAGTACATGATGGGTGTGTTGGAGAAAGTTGATCCTGTTGCCTCAGAGCACAAGCTTTGGGGACTTTGAGAATTAGAAGCACGCACAGTACTCTGTGGGTTGTGTGTATGTGTGTGTGTGTGTGTGTGTGTGTGTTTTTGTGTTGTTTATCTAAAGCAGGGGTCTCGAACATATGGCCCGGGGGCTAAAACCGACCCGCCACATGGTCCAATACAACCCGCGAGATGACTTTGCAAAGTGTAAAAAGTGCAGAAAAGACAATTTTTCAATGAAAGTAAAAACAGTAGCAAGCTAACTGTTCATGCTGGAGGTTGTTCATAATGTTTTGTTAAAGGTGCATTGTGTAAGATTCAGGTGACGTTTTTTTTAATGATTTTACTATATAGATATAGTTTTAAAAACATTTTCATGAATTTATAATCACAAATGTTTTCATTTTTAATCCATGACCCTTAAACGAACCCATTAATGTATATTTACATAGGAGCAGGTCTTCTCTACCGCCATGTTTTTACAGTAGCCCAGAGTGGACATACTAAACATCATTTGAGTGATTATGACAACCGAGGGTTACCATAGGTTCTCCTGCATGCTCAGAAGGGTGAGGTAATGGATACAACACGCAACTTCACCTCTAGATGTCACCAAATCGTACACACTGCACCTTTAGATGTGAACATTTTCAGAATGTACTTGTTTTTTCGCATGAAAACAAATGGAAAATATGGAGTAGTTGTGTTTTCTACGTCAATATGCTATGATCTCACTGGTCACTTGAGATCCAATAGGCGAGCATGTGGCCCCTGGAACTAAAATGAGTTTGATCTAAAGGTTTAGAGGTGAACGTGGAGCCATGTGAAACCTCTTTGTCGGCATCAGTGGAGATATACACGGCATGTACAGCCGAGACCTGAATGTCATGACCCGCGGGACAAGTTGATATTTGTCTTTCTCGTCTCCTTATCAGGGGTTAAATAAAGACGGCTTGTAATAACAGACAAGTCAGACTGATTAAAGGAGAAGGGAGAAGATACTCTGAAGGAGGGGGGGAAGAAAACCCATAAATCTACCTGTTGCCTCGTCTCATTCTGCCATCTTATACCCCCTCGGCCGGCGCCCTGCCTCACCCCCCCCCTCCCTTCCCCTCTCTGCGCTCAGATGAATGGGGGGAATGCGAGTGAGTCAGTGGAGTGGTGCTGGGGCCTTGAGCCTAGTGACAGACAGTCTCCTGTGCGCCGCTCACTTCAAAGCGCCGCTGAAACCTGACTAGCTCCTTGTAAACAGTGCCGTCTGGCCCGAAGGCCCACTTCCTGCGCTTAACTCAACTTAATAGCCGGCTTGTTTGGCTTTGCACTGGAGCAAGGGAGGCGAGCGGAGGAGCAGCGTGTGGGTGGAGTGCGGCTGCTGCTGCTGCTGCTGCTGCTGCTGCTGGTGGTGGGGGAGAGGGAGAGAGAGCGAGAGAGAGAGAGAGAGAGAGAGAGAGAGAGAGATTGTTTTCAGGGTGGAGGGATTTGGAGAGCGCAATGGAAAAACTCTGCATTATTTGGTGGCTTTTTGTTTCTCTCCAGGGGCGAACAACAAAGCAGGGGAGCGAGGGGGGAATGGGAGCGAGGAGAGACGTGGACTGTGATTTTGTGAATATTTCAGCCGCATCTCAAATTGTCAGGACTAAACGGAGTCAGATGTGCGTTGAACGCGTGCCAGGAAAAGAAAGTTCCTCACTGAGTCATTCTGCCTCCACCAGATCCCGAAGTGTGTAGCTCGCAGTCACGTACTTTACCTGCCTTCAGAGAACGTCCTCGGGAGCCCATCGGGGGGTTTTTAGATTAAAGGTGCAGGGTGTAAGATTTGGTGACATCTAGTGGTGAAGTTGTGTGTCGTATCCATCACCTCACCCTTTCCCTTCTGAGCGTGCAGGAGAACTTATGGAAGACTTCACTGTCATTAAAACTCAGAGGGTGTTTAGTATGTCCACTCTGGGCTCCTGTAAAAACATGGCGGCCCCCGTAGAGAGGACCCGCTCCTCGAGTAAATATACATTAATGGGCTCATTTTAGGGTAATACGGGGGAAAAGTTAACTTTTAGGTGATTATAAACTTAGTTGTTCAATTACTCAAATTGTTTGGTAATATTTTTTAGAAGTGACAAGAATGACCAAATCTTACACACTGCACCTTTAAAAGGTGGCAGCTCTAGTTCATTCCCTATATACTTTAAAGTTCATGCCCAATTTTACAGTGGCAGCCGTCTCTCCCTTGTTGTTGATCTCAGATCTTAAATCTTGCATGCAGCCGCTTCCTGCTCGCTTCAGGGCAAGAAGGGACAAGCCGGGGATCGGGTGGGGTGGGGGCGGTGGGGGGTGGGGGTAGAATGAGGGAAGAATGCCTCCAGAGTTGATATTATGGTGTCGCTGTCTTTGGGCCCTGGCATGTCAGGGAGGGATCATGTTGTTAGTCAGAAGTGAGAAGCACCAGTGTTCTCAGTCTTCACTGTGGAGCCATTGTTTGGAGTTTGATGTAGCATGAGTTTTAATTTCATTTTTTCTTTTTTTAAACCGAATAAGAATCTGGCCCCGTGGAGGAAAAGAGGAGAAAAAATGGGGAAAGCCAGACATGTAGTAAATCTGTTTCTAATCAAATGTTGGCACAGAGTCAGGAGGGAGCTCATGCTCCGAGGGCTGACTCTGGATTAGTTGCAGTCGTGCATTATCCTAACCATAGGAGAGCTGCAGAGACTTTCCACTGTGTATGTATCTGCACTGCGCTCCTTTGAAAAACTCCGCAGGAAGTGGACAATGTCCTGTTGTTGTTGTTGTTGTTGTTGTTGTCCTTTCTGCTGGAGACGTCCACTCTGAGAGGACCTGAAGCATAACAAGCTGTCAGGACAGTAAACGTTTCAATTCTGACTTTGGCCATAAACACCGTCTGTCTCCATCTATCATGTCAGATTTATTTTATTTTATTTTTTTTTAAAGGTGCAGTCTGTAAGATTTATGTGAAATAACTGTACATAAAACTATCATCTTTATGTTTTGAGAGTATAATCACCTCAATAAACCTAAACTAAGCCTTAGGTTTTATTACACTTAACCGAGGAATGGGTGCATCATCATGTTTACAACCCTGAGGTGAGGGGCTGCAACCTGACACTTCACCACTAGAGCTCACTAAATCCCAGACGCCATATAATTAACACTCGTCTGCCTGACTCTTTAATTCAGAGTCATATCGTTAAACCATCTAATGATGGATTACTTTAGATGAGAGAGGCCCCTGGAGGCCGGCTCCAGTACTGGTCATAAGTCTCCTCCATGTCGGTGGACGGGAAAGCGACCAAACTCGTCTAAGTACATGTTGAATAAATGCTTATTTATTTTGTAAGTTTGTTTTAAATAAACACTAAGACATTTGATGTTTGACAGCTCAGCGCAGAGATACGTTGAGCATCTTTACACAATTCCAAAAAATGTCACTAATTCACATTGACGCACATAAAATGGTTCTACTCGTCAGTGGTAACAGCTGTTTTGGTTTTTTTTTTAAAGAGTAACTGACAAAGCAAAACTAACACGAGTGGTTGAAAACAAAAACAAAAGATGGCATTCGTTTTTAAACGGTAATAATTCTGCTCTCTGTCGGGTTGAAACGATGCCATTTAAAAAAAAAAAATTTCTAAAAAAGCCACCGCAGATTTCCACATCGTGTTGTGTGAGCCTGGGGACCGCGGACAGAGACGGAGCGAGCGAGTCCACCCGCCGTCCTCCTTCCACATTCCTGGTGGCTCGTTTTCATGCCTCACACTCACCATTTGTCTGGGAATTTTATTGCTCATGAGCGGCTCTGACCACACTGGGGTGGATCTGACACGAGAACTAACACAACACACACATGCCCCCCAACCCCCCCCACAACCCCACCCCCTTCTCTCTGGAGTGCATCTTATCAGGGTACGAGAGTGAGGGAGTCCCTGAGTGCTGCTCCAGCTGCAGAGCAGGAGAAAGGTGCCGGCAGCTGCGTGACAGATATTTTGGGAGCCTGTAGCACGCCTTGGGATAATAATGGGCTTGACTGGGAGGGAGTGTGTGTGTGTGTGTGTGTGTGTGTGTGTGTGTGTGTGTGTGTGTGTGTGTGTGTGTGTGTAGGGGCGGGAATAGCTAATGTGCATCCAGACACCGTGGAGTATAAACAACTGTGCTATGCTCATAAACTCCGGGGTCGACGGTGCGAGAAGTTAATGATGACACAGGAGAGGGAGGAAGTGTTCTGCGATTTAATCGGCCGTGTTTGCTCGTTAAAGCCAGCTTAACTTTATAGCTAATGATGTCCTGTTTACTGATCATAAATGATTATTATTATTATTTTTTTTAAATACTGTTTGTCTGGTGTATGCAAAGTACTGGAATACGTGACGTAGTAACAGCATCGAGCGAGGGGCACGGAGCCGGTTAAAATGTAAAAATGCAACGAGGAATGAAAAAGAAAATGCATTAAGAGTAATGTATAGGAACAAGGGTGTCAAACTCAAGCTCCCCCTTGTGTCCTGGCAGAGTAAGAACGGGTCTATTGTGCGGAGTGGGCCCTCTGCTGGGCCGGTTGCGGCCCACGGGCCGTATGTTTGACAATCCTGGCATAGAGACATTCAAAGACTGAGTAGGTGGAGGAAACTCAGAGGAATGACCCAGAAGTATTTCAGCAGCTGGCGTATGAAAGATAGTGATAGAGTGAATGGAGCCTCAGTGCTTTCTAACTTATCTTCTCCGGCATGGGGAGCTCATGATTTTCATTTATAGAGGGCAAAGGAGCAAACCTTGGCCCCCATGTTGCAGCAGCAACATTTTAAGGTGCAGCGTGTAATATTTTGTCACTTCTAAAAAGATCATAAAACAAGTACATACTGACATTTTCATGAATTTCTAATCACCTAAACGTATTATCTTTTCTCTCCATCACCCAGAAATGAGCACATTAATGTTTGTTTACATGAGGAGTGGGTCCTCTCTACGGGGGCCGCCATGTTTTTTTCAGCAGCCCAGCGTGGACGTGCTAAAAACATTTTGAGTTTCGACTGAAGTCGACCACAGGTCCTCCTCCGTGTTCAGAAGGGTGAGGGTGAAGTGATGCATACAACGTGCCACTTCGCCTCGAGACGTCACCAAATCTTACACACCGCACCTTTAAGTTGATCTGAGAGACAGAGCCGGGGCCCAAACCGCCCTGAAGTTGTTCAAGGCCGTTTCGACGTGCACTTGAGATCGCGTTGACACGGCGATTGACGCCGAGGGACTTGAGTTCAAATATAGCCGCGGCTAAAAAAGTGAGTCTGGAAAGTCACAACTCGACAGCTGCCGAGTCGCACGCGCGCTTTTAATTGATAACTCAATGAATCCCCTGTTGATGGATTACGGGGCGCTGAAATTATTTTCATGACATTGTCGCAGGACACCACCTCTCAGCACCTGGACCCTGCAGGTAAACCATCTGAAAAGAACAAGGTCGCAGGGCTCCTCTCCCTCACTCCCGTGGGCCCCATACGAGGCCTCAGGCTCTGATGATGACTTATTGAGTGGGCTCCTCTCTGGCGACCGCCAACCCCCCCGCCTCCCGCCTCCCTCACTCTTTTAATGGAGGCCCCTCTTAGCAGCTCTTTTTGGGAGGAATTTACAGCCCCCTCCCCTCCGACTCCGGGGGAGAGGGAGGGGAGCACACTGCCGCCTTGTCCCGACACAGCCGGCCGGCGGTGGAAATGTACAACTTCCAGGCAAAAGCAGCAGCGGAGCTCCTGTTTTGAAAGTGTGCGTCGGCCTGTCTCCCTCTATCTGTGTGTGTGTGTGTGTGTGTGTGTGTGCCGCCGAGCCTGCCCCTGCGCTGGAGCGTGTGTAAATCTGAGTGAATGGGTGAGTGGAAATAGGAGGGCTGCGAGTTCCGTGCGTCCCTCTCTGTAATTTCACTCTCTGCACGGCGTAATGGCTTCCATGTGGGCCCTCGCGGTGGTGCAGGGGCCTCACTGCAGAGGTGGGAGGTGAGCACAAATGCTCTCTCATGATCTGCCAAACATTTTCAGCAGACAACTATAGGACGGCATTTGGGAAATTATTCTTGTGAGTTGCCTCGGCGTTTAAAAAAAATTAAAAAAAAATAAAAAATTAATAAAAAAAGGTGCAGTGTGCAAGATTTGGGTCATTTTCGTCACTTCAAAAATGTTGACAAATCAATGACATATCGACATTCTCATGAATTTATCATCACGTAAATGTTTTTTTTCCCCCTGTTCATCTTAAATGAGCCCTTTAATGTACATTTACGTGGTTCTCTCGATGGAGGCCGCCATGTTTTTACAGTGGTAAAAGTGGGATGTACTCGACATCTTTTGAGATTTAATGACAGCTGAAGTGGACCATAGGTTCTGCTGCACTCTCCAAAGGTCGAGGGTGAGGTGATGGATACAACATGCAGCTCAGTTGGCATTTTGTCTCCCCACTGCATGTGTTGAGCCATCGGCTGGGACACCCCCGAGTCACTGTTGCATGTGGCAGACGGTCACGGTCGATGTGTGGAACCAACCGAGCGAAAAACAACAGGACCTTTCGCACAACAAGGTCAGCCTTTAAAGACAACCTGTAATTCGCCTCATTTGCGGGTTGAGGCGCGGGGGGCGAGGATGAGTGATCAGGTGCGCCACCTCAGACGGGGTTTCCATGTGCAGACATGGTCCAGTGCCATTATGCCAAACAATTAAGTGGTTATTCTATGTCGTATGTTTCAGTGCTGCATGAGCTGCAGCTTTGTCATGTGAAGATGCAGGATTGAAATTCACGAGCATCAACATGGCAGGACCGAAATGCCTTTGATCTCCAGTCCCGTGGATGCTTCTGGAGGCCCATGTTTTGAATTAGAGGGACAACAAGGAGCAAGCTCATGCTGCACCACCAGGTGGAGTCATGCACTTTTTTTAGTTTTAGTTTTTGTCTCCCTGAAATTCTCCACCATGATAGAAATAATGCGCCAAGAACATATTAAAGAAAAACGGACTGATGTATGAATATCATTTAATTTATTTTCAATGTTTTTACATCTATTTTCGTGTATTCCCCCCCAATTATTTTATTTATATATTACTGCAATATACTAATATTTGGTCATTCAGATCAATTCAGAATCAATCAGTGAATTCTGAATAAATCAATAATTTATTTATTTGATGTATCAAACTGTGTTTGTAATGCAGATTCAAATAAAAGTAAAATATATATATATATATATACCTCATTTGCAGAGCTTTATGGATTTATTGCAGCACGTCCCTGAATGGCCTCTAGATGGCGCCACTGTCCACAGTAAACACCTCCACAAAGTTTCTGCCACCGGAGGGCACTGTGGTGAGATTTTCACTTGCAAGAGTATTACTTAGTTTATTTATTTCTCCTACTCCTTCCTCCAAAGAACTCATACATTTGAACTTGATCTATTAACAAGATCCTGAACACATTCTAAAAAGTATCTGACGCCCCTTTTTGTATGTGTGATACGTGTTGTGTCAAGAATTTCTTTCATGTGTAAAGTGTTACTTTACTGACTTACTTTCACAACGTTCCCACATCCTCTCCGCACAGCCGGGCCTCGTCACTCGGCCGTGACCATCTTCGGTCTCCATCTCCTCCTCTGACTCGGGCGGTGGCACCCATCACTTCTGCAGAGACGGAGGGAGAATTAGACTTTATCTCACGTAGCCAGCGGCAGACATAACAACCGGTGCACTCGTGCCATTGGCCGGTAAGAGCTGGAACATGCTGCTGGGGCAAAGGGCGGAGGTGAGGTGAGGTGGGGTGGGGTGGGGTGGGGTGGGGCGGGGTCAGTCAGCATGTCTGCCTCCAGACTCTATTGTGTGGAGTAAGTGACCCTGTGCCATAATGACATTAATTATGCTCCTGCAGACCAAGGCTATGTGTGTGTGTGTGAGAGGGAGAGAGAGAGAGAGAGAGAGAGAGAGAGAGAGAGAGAGAGAGAGAGAGAGAGAGAGAGAGAGAGAGAGAGAGAGAGAGAGAGAGCATTGTTATGTCTGAGCGCAGCCTCCACTGACATCCTGATTCACAGCTTTTACCTCGAAGGCCATCACCGTGTGAAATATCTCAACTCTCTGCACAACATGAGCTCCACTTGAAACTACAGTAGCACAGAGAGACATCCCTCATTAGGATCTTGTTTTCCGTGGAGCCATCAGTCGGTGCCTCCTCGGCAAGTTGATGCCTGTGGTGAATTCGTCAGAAATCCAAACAAGATGTGAGGCATGTTTGTGAGGAGGAAAGTGACCATGGTGCCAAAGGCAGCAGTTAAACGAGTTTAGGAAACTCCTGAGAGTTTTCTTTTTGGAATCGTTAAACTGGCTGCCAGATAAATTCTAGTGGTTTCACATAAACTCTTTATTTCTCTCTTTCACAATAACGACACTATGGAGGTGGGGGGGGGGGGGGGGGGGGGGGGGGGGGGGGGGGGGGGCTGTTTCGGACGATGCATGAGTGGTTATAAATGTACGCAGTGAAATCTGTGTGGGTGTGGCTTTCTGAGGAAAGTTTGGAGTAGCTCAAAGTTCAAAGATGTATTAAAGTATCTTAGATTGAATTATGCAGCCTCGAGTTACATATTAATTTAATTTCCCTTCCCTGAATCTCTGTTTTTCCGACATCTGCGCCAACAAGTAATAAGGGTGCCACATCCTTTCATCAAGTTCTCTTTTTTTATTATCTTGGTCATAAACAAACAAACAAACAAACAAACACAAATAGGTGAGTTAGGCTTAATGTTTTAGTCCATATAAGATTAAGGGATATAGTGTTGAAGTTGCATTTAACCTATGGCTGCCTTGAGTAATGATTAAAACTCAAAAAGGTGTTACTTTTGTCCATTCTGGGCTACTGTAGAAACATGGTGATGCAACATGGTGGCCTCTGTAAAGAGGAGCTGCTCCTGTAAATATAAAATGCTCATTCAAGAGTAATGAAAACAGTGACTGTGCACTGATGGTGATTATGCACATTCTGCCGGAGAATATGGAAGTAATTCTCGCCAAATTGTACACACTGCACCTTTAATGTTTATAGCACCCAATGGAGCTGGCAGGATAGAAAGGCCTACACGTGTGTAGAGCTGAGGGTTGGGGCTAAGACGAAGAGGACAAATCAAGCTAAACAACACTGTTGAATTAAATAAATAGACTTACGATCAATGAAGGTCGAGAAGACAAAGAGAAAACTCCTGAATGAGAGAATGACGAGAGCAGACGAGGCTGAAACAGCAGCACACGATAGGGGAACACGAGCTGCGGGGAATCACTGAGTGCAGGTGGAACACAGGTGCAGACAATCACAGGTGCGGGAACCGACAGGAAGTAAAGAAAAGGAGAGACACAAGGAAAGAATTTTCAAAATAAAACAGGAAATGAAGAACTCGGGCGGTGTATCAAAACACGACCCAGTCAATCAGTGCATACAGCGAAACATGTCACTGTGCTTGATTGAATTAAAGTACAAGATGCAACTATGCACTTTGGTATGAAATCATACAGCTTCTTGTTCTTGTATAGTGATAAAAGCATCAGACGAGCACGGGAGCTTTTATTTGGACAAACTGGTTTATAACGTAATGGATAAGTTAGGCTGCCACCTAGTGACTTGGCACATGTACGACAGCACCCTCAGGTTTTGCTCTTGGAAAATGCAATGGGATGTTAAAAAAAGTTAGATACTGAGATTTTCCAAAAATCAACATTTTTTAACGGACAGGGGTCAAAACATAACCTTCACCAAGGTAACAAACAATACATCGTATCAACTTTATTTATAAAGCGCTTTTATAATAGACGACAACAATGTGGTGCTGCACAGCATCGCTCTGTTCCACCTATATATGTTTATCATGAAAACAAGAGTAGACTCCTACAGAGACATCCTCACGTAACCATAGCAGCGGGTGGATCTGGTCAAGTGATGCCACCACCTTGTGTGAGTGTATGTGTGTGTGTGTGTGTGTGTGTGTGTGTGTGTGTGTGTATGTGTGTGTGTGAGAGAGAGAGAGAGAGAGAGAGCGTGTCAGCGAGCGCATTCACACTTCAAGCCAAATGGAATTTATGGGCCTGTTCTTCACAATCACGGCTTTACAGCCCACATGCATAATAAAAGAAAAACACCCCTTGCGTCGCCGGCGTCACTGGAACCACAAAGTTCAGTCGCAGCATTGATGAGTGAGAAAGCAAACAAGGGAGATCGATAAACACTGAGGCATTCAACAAACAGCAGACAATGCGACCTTTGGCTGGGGGGGGAGATAAGCCCCCCCCCCCCCCCAAAAACCTTCTGCTTTCTCTCCGGCCCTGTTTTTTATGCATGTGTCCATAAGCTATCTTCCACTAGAGTGATTTGACTGTGATAAGAGGAGACTTGCCCGTGCAGCCTTCAAAAGGCCAAAGCAAAACAGGAAGGAGTGTTTCTTATTGTAGGTGGAGTTAGTGCATGCGGGTGCGAAAGACAGGGCATGTGAGGAGTGAGGGCAGAGCCGCAAGGCTGCTGAGAGAGGCTCACACACACACACACACACACACACACACACACGCAATGAGGCTCGCTGGTCTTTGCACTGGAGACGCTCACACACTCACACGCTCAGACCCACACGACTGCGGCGACGCCGAGGGGAAGTGCGATAACCAGCTCGCGGGAAATGACTCTGTGAAAGTCGTTTGCTGCAGAGACATGAGTGGTGATGGCGGCAAACAGCGCTTTGTGTCAACCTTCAGGATGCAGATCAAGCCAGCAAGTGCATTATTGCCACCATCACCATCATCATCATCATCATCATCATCATCATCATCATCTGCAGCAGGAAATGGGCCTGTTGACACCAGGGCCTCCGACACTGGGAGAGGTGAGGGCTGCATGAGACTGCATGAGTGTGGGTGTGAGGAGAAGTGGAGATGAGTTATTTGACATTTTCAGTCGTATCGTTCTGCTTGAAGGGGCAAGTCTGGACAAACTCGGGCTTCTTGACAACTGGTGCAACAAGTCAACACTTCATTTTAGTCTGCTCATATAAAACACAGCGCATGTTGCCTCTAAAGGTGCAGTGTGCACGATTTGGGGAGTTGCATGTCGTAGCCCGCACCTCAACCCCACCCTCACCCCTCTGAGCATAGAGCAGAACCTATGGAAGAGTTGAGTTGTCATTGAAACTCCAAGGATGTTTAGTACGTCCCCCTCTTCATGTAAATGTACATCGATGGGCTTCTTTAAGGGGGAATGGAGACAAATAGAATATTTAGGTGATTATAAATCAATGAAAATGTCCATATGTAATTGTTTTGTAATATTTTCTAGAGGTGACAGAAGTGACGGAAATCTTACACACTGCACCTTTAAAAGTTAATATCATGTCTAATTCTCTGGTTGTTTATTATTTTGAGGACCTTTCATATAAATGTCAGGCCACAGTGAACATTAAACAACAACAACAACAAC
>JAFBJT010091512.1:112745-124537 GCA_016785325.1 Chascanopsetta lugubris | reverse complement strand
GGGGGTGAGAGGGGGTGAGGGGGGGTGAGGTGTTGTTGGGGGGGGGGGGCGGGGGGGTCCACTCCGAGGAAATTAAAGGGATAGTCCGCGGGATTTCAAAGGTAAAATCAGAGTTGGCCTTCGTCTGGAGGCGGAGAGTCGGGATCCGTCCTCTGCTGCGCCGCGTCTGCTCCTCTGTTATGCGGCTACAGCATCGCCGCGCTCCGTTTGGTCAATTTACTAATGGGACTTCCGCTCAGAGGGTTTTTCAAAATAAAACGGGTTGGTTTAAAAAAAAAAAAAGTTTTAAAAAAAAGGTCAGAGATGCACTCGGGTGCTTTACCTGAATGCAAGGTATTATTTAATACTATTCAAATTGATACAGTAAATGTATTGTTTTTATTATCATTATTATTGATATTGTTGTTGATGTTATTTATATGTACAGACAACAATGATGACAATAATAACATTATAATAATAATAATGTCTGGATCACAATGAAGTAAAAATATGAAAATGTAACTGGGGTAATTTATCTTTTTTTCTTGTCTATAATAATAATATTTATTAGTATGATAATAATTATTATTGTTAGGTGAATACAAAAAGTAAATAGACTGAAAGTACCAAACTGGAAATGATTGAGTATGACATCATTTATGCACTATTATACAATAGTGACTATTTTATTTATTCATTTATTTAGAATTGTATCTATTCTTTTATTAATTTTTTTATTCATTTACTTCTCCCTCTCTCTCCAGGATTCAGTCATTTTCAATGAGATCATTATATCATATTATATATTATATCATGATTATCTTACTTTATATTTACTGACTATTTTCATTTGATTCACTAAAGTTACCTTGATCCCACATTTTCATTTTCCACATATGAACCTAACTTCAACGTGGCAACATCTCTCTCTCTCTCTCTCTCGCTCTCTCTCTCTGTCACGTGGTAAATGAACCTTTTTAAATGCAAAATCCAGCTCTCTTCCGGTATCATTTGTGCTCACAGCTGTGAGCTTGACAAGATGTTTTCTGTCTGTTTTTACACACAAACACACACACACACACACACACACACACACGCACACGCACACCACTCTCATTATGGTTTGAATGTAGAGTTACCAGTCAAACTTGTTGGTTTCCAGGAGCTCACTCATCATGTATTGTCTTGGTGTGACACACACACACACACACACACACCCACATACTCATCACACACACACGTGGAAGGAACTCCCTATGTCATACATGTGACTTTAAGACATAAAGGTGCAGTGCCAAGATTTTAAGAAAACCAAGTCATTAAAGTTGCTCGTCATTTCCAGTGGTTCGCATGACAACTCCTGCTTTCGTCCCAGGCCGTGAACTTATTGAACGGCAGAGAGTGAACCCCTGCAGTGAGCTTTTGTCCATGACCCCATTAGACACATGGCACTTTCATAATTTCCTCCAGGACGTCTCCTCTGGTGACGTCACAGCTCGATGTGTCCGTTTAGAGAGAATCAACGACAATCACAGAAAATGATAAATCAACTGACGGTGATAGAAAGTTATTGTTATGATCATATTATTGTCTTTTTATGATCATTCATTATTGGTTATTTGAAATAAAAAATATCACTCGTCATCGAAAATGTAACAATACACAACTTCACATCAAATATCATTCAAATAAGAATATTGAGACTGAAATATCTATATATAACATTTAATACACAAATGTAACGAATGCATTTCGAGTGAACTGTAAAATATATTACATTGAAATGAGCATGAGCAAATATTGTTGCCCTACTATTATAAACGTTTTGAAAATAAAATCCTCTAAAATAGACATTTAAAATCTGTAGTAATAATAATAATAATAATAATAATAACAATAATAATAATAATAATAATAATAATTTCTTCATGAAATAGCACGTGATTTGAAACAGTAGAGTTTTGGAGCAGTTATAAATCTGAGTGGTAACAGATGAAAACATCGTGTTGCAGTGATTGAATCTATCATTTCAGATTCCTCCTCGTGAATCTTCCAGATTGAACCTCGTTCAGTCTCAGCTGTGAAAACAAAGTCAGGATCCTGAGCTCATCTCCTCCGTCTGAGTCAACTCACTTCACTTCCACTCTCATCACACTTCCACAGTGGGGGAGGTGGGGGGGGGGGGGGGGCTAGAGAGGGGAGGGGGGGTTATTCTGCCTGATACAGAAACATGACTCAGCATCTTTTCGAATGCAAATGTCAGTCACATGGAAATTGCCCCTCGTTGCCAATGACAGAGATGTAAATTGATCTCTGATCTCTGTTGACTAATTTCAATTATTTTGAAATTCGATTAAAGGTTCAGTGTGTAAGATTTAAGAGTAATTATTTTTTATTTTGCTGTAATTTAACTTAGAATAATAATGGCTATGTTTTTACGAGTGTAGAATCACTTTGAAAATTCACAAATTATTATTATTATTATTAATGTCTTTACATGAGAATGAGTCCTACATATTTATCAGTACTAGTGTTTCTTTTTTTAACTTAAACGCTGCGGTGGGGGGGTGGGGGGGGGGGGGGGGGGGGGGGGGGGGGGGGGGGGGGGGGGGGGGGGGGAGCCAAAAAAAAGCTGTGGAAACAACATTAAATGTCAATCGAAGCCAAGCTGAGTAAAACCCAGGTGGAGTCATGTGACCCGGGCGTGACTGCTGAGTCAGCACATGTGTTAATGAGGTGTGTGCGTGTGTGTGTGTGTGTGTGTGCGTGTGTGCGTGTGTGTGTGTGTGTGTGTGTGTGTGTGTGTTCACAGTTTGTAACTCTTCTTCTTCTTTCAGTTTTATAATCATTGAATAAAGAGAATAAACAGTGTGTGGACTCTGACTCTGTCAGACTCTCGCCCCTGAACCTCTGTGAGAGCAGCGATCAGAGCCGTCGCCATGGAGACGTCTTCATCTTCACACCAGGAGAATTGATCAAACGGAGCAAAGAGGATGTGAAGAGCGTCCAGTAAATAATGAAGTCGAAGGATGAACTCAGGAAATCAACCATTTCATCAACATGAAGAGTTTAAAGATGTTTGATGTAAAGCGAATCAGTGTGTGTGTGTGTGTGTGTGTGTGTGTGTGTGTGTGTGTGTGTGTGTGTGTGTGTGTGTGTGTGTGTGAACATATGAGCTTGTGATGCAGATCACTCTGCACATGACCTCATTCCTCTGATGAACTAATGGGTCGTTTGCATTCAGAGCTTGTTCCATGTGAGTTCAGCCGTTCATGTGTCGCCTCCTCACACGTCCACACTTTTCATCACAAACGCAGTAAAACAGCAGCTGAAAAGAGTGAGAGGGTTACATTCATCGATATGTGTGTGTGTGTGTGTGTGTGTGTGTGTGTGTGTGTGGAGGTCAAACAGAAGTAAAGGCCTTAGAACACTTTTATTTTGAAAAGTGTACGATTCAACATCATGGTCTCCCTTTATTCTGAAAGAGAAGAAAACATGAGGTCACAAATACTGACGACATGTGTTGTTGTTGTTGTTGTGGTGGTGGTGGCGGCGGCGGCGGCGGTTGTTGTTGTTGTTGTTGTTGTTGTTGTTGTTGTTGTTGTTGTGAGTCTCAGTGTCTCCGGAGTTTCCTGATTCTCTGTAGTCCTCATAGTTCAGGTGTGAAGGGTACAGATGGTGACACGGTATCATCATGATGATAAACAACATCTCGTCTCACGGTTCTTTCATCCTTCATCAGCTGTTTTCATTTCAGCCGACGCTGCAGATTCACAACCAGGAGGTTGGTGGAAACACGGAGGGATGTTTTATTCTGAGCTTCTTTTTGATCTATTCATTTATTTTATAGAAATGTATTTTATTGATTATAGAAGTATTTCACGATATGAATATATACACATATATGATAGACAATACAATTCAAAGATTCAGCCATTTAATGAATAAATAAGAAGAAAACGAGGAAATGAAATGTGCAGATTCAATCGTTTTAAAACAGATGCTTTGAAAAGTTACAGAACAAATGATAGAAATCCAAAATCTATATAATAATAATAAAACTTGATATTTGACACAATTCTTAGATAATGAATTTACTGGACTTATACTCAAGTATAAAAAAGTTAAAGACAAAAAGCAGCATAAGACTAATTCAAACAAATGAATGCCACATAAATGAAAGCAAACATAAAATACCATGTAAGGAATATTAAGTTACATTTTGAGTAGTATTTAAAAGTTGAATATATATAATTATAACATAATATAATCTGATGATAATAATATCATATAATTCAAATATATATATTTAAATTCATGACCGTGTGTGATGACTCAGCTCTGCGCAGTGAATCCATAATAAGCCTTTGTGGACTCAGAGTTAATGTTTAATTTGATCTGTTGATTTAAATGATTCCAACGTGTTATAAAACAAAATGAGTCGATAAAATATTTGTTTAAAGTGATTTGTCCAACAGTTCACTTTCTGTCAGCGAGGAAATATAAAAGATGATCAAAGCTGCAGGATGACTGTTATAAAACTATTATGGTAAGTACACACACACTCTCTCTCTCTCTCTCTCACACACACACACACACACACACACACACACACACGATGTACTTTACCTTACATGGCTGCAGGTGTCCTCCAGAGGGGGCGTCGCTCTGAGCCTGGCTGATTTGCACACAGGTGAGAGGAGGCCCATATAAGTGAAGAGGTGAGGTGAGAGCAGGACACACACTTCCACCTCCACACACACTTCCACACACACTTCCACCTCCACACACACTTCCACTTCCACCTGCAGCCGCCGGCGTCTCCCACCAGGTGAGTTCCTGCTCTGTTACAGACTTTTTAAAAACACACACAGGAACAGGAAATGCTTCACTGAGTCATTTGTCATTTCTTGAGTGAGCGACTTCCTGCTGCAGTTAATTAAACGCTGATTTGCATGTGACATTTAAAGGGCCTTTAATTAGCTGGCAGGAATAAATGATGAGCTGCAGACTCGTGTGTGTGTGTGTGTGTGTGTGTGTGTGTGTGTGTGTGTGTGTGTGTGTGTGTGTGTGTGTGTGTGTGTGTGTGTGTGTGTGTGTGTGTGTGGTGTCTCACTCTTCCCACGTCATATTATAGGGAGTCTTTTATTTTGAAATGTAAAAAGTGCATCATGGCTGGAAATGTATCTTTAAAGGTTCAGTCCGCAGGAAGTCCACGCGTGCACACAACAGGCCGACACGCTATCTACATGCGTGTTTCATGTTCAGTGACGCAGCTGACGTCAGCGTCCTGCTCAGGAGGCTCGAAGTGGGCGGGTCACTCGGCGGCCATCTTGTGGATATCCAACTCTTCCTGGTTCGTCCAGAGACACAGGTGGAGCTGGGGTGGATCCATG
Source organism: Chascanopsetta lugubris (assembly GCA_016785325.1). NCBI lineage: Eukaryota > Metazoa > Chordata > Actinopteri > Pleuronectiformes > Bothidae > Chascanopsetta > Chascanopsetta lugubris. The sequence continues at coordinate 119,159 of JAFBJT010091512.1, read as the reverse complement.
GTGCTGTCACAGTGTCCAGGTGTCACTCAAGAGGCCACGCCCCTTAATTCTGCACAATTTCAAACCTGGATAGAATGAAATAAGCCCCGCCCCTCCGTACAGTTATCACACAAAGGCATGTGACTGACTGAGACCAAAAGTGTAGTTTGTCCCAGACTGAACATGTTTCCTTCTCCTGATCATCGTAACATGAGTCGTGGGGACGGAGCCTCAAGTGGCCAAACTGAGCGCTACAAGTGTTTAACCCGACCTCAGACACACTTCAGCAGATGTTGTGTTTACATGGGGTTTGTGTCGAGCTGCTCGTGTCTCAGAGTTGAATGTGGATTCCCTCTGAGTCACAGCGAGCGGGAAAACGTGCTCAGATAAACTCGGGGGATTCGGATGAAATCACAGAAACAGTGACGGACTTAAAGAGGCGGCTGAGAGAATGAAATAATTAGAAGCGTCTCCTTTATGATGTGTTGACTCTTTACATTTGAAAGGTAAAAAGAAATCGAACGGAGCATTTGAACCTTCCGTCAAAGGAAAGCACCTCTAAATAATGTGAGGTAACCTGACGCGGGTCCACAGGACCCCGCAGTGAGCACAGTGCCCAGCAGGGGGTCCGTCTCTTTGTCCTGCCGGGGTTCACTGAGGCCGAGGCGGCAGCGGCGTCTCGGGTGTCGGACAGAGCGAGGTGAAGACACTCGAACCCTCTCTGTCTCCGAGCAGACGCAGCAGGAGAATCATCACTAGGTGGCGCCGCGCGCTCTCTTAGCTTGTTAGCGTTGGACCCGGACAGCGGATCTAAAGATGGACGCCGCGACGCCACCCGCCGGTTTCTGCAGAGCGTTTATGAGGCTCGTCGTGGGCGGTTCACTCCTCGATGCCTGACTCCGCCTACTTCCTGCTTCATCTGAAAATGGGCAAAGAGGCGGAGCCCGGGTGGAGCTGGGGGTGGGCCGGTGCTGCGAGTGATGTCGGGATGTTCCTAACGTGCCGGCTCTCCTCCGTCTGCAGGTCCGAGGAGATGTGTTCCAACCTGGAGATGGCGATGATGAGCCTCATCGAGGTTTTCTACTCTCACTCAGGGAAAGAGGGAGACAAGTACAAGCTGAACAAGAAGGAGCTGAAGGGTCTGCTGAAGGAGCAACTCTCCGACCTCAACGTGAGGCCGGACCCTTCGCCTCATTCAGTCCTGGGAGGGGAAGATCAAAGGCAGAATATTTTGCCTTTGAAGTGTTTGATTCCATTCACAAAAGATGGAATAAAATAATGATAATAGAAAAAAAGGAATTAATAATTAAAATATAAAATGATAATAATTAAAATAATAAAATAGATAATGTAAGAATAGAAATAAAAATAAGTAAATGATAATACAAATGACAAATCGATTGGTTTGACTCGTTGTCGTCATGCGTCTGTTTCCAGACCAGCAACGATCCGTGCATGGTGGAGAAGATCATGAGCGACCTGGACACCAACCAGGACGGGGAGGTGGACTTCCAGGAGTTCGTCATCATGGTGGCCACTCTGACCGTCGCCTGCAACGAGTTCTTCATGGACTGTGTGAAGGGCGAGAAGCAGCCCTGCCCCAAGAAGAAGTGAAAGAGTCACTGCAACATCTGTCAAACCATCAATCAATCAATCAGTCAGTCAGTCAGTGTGCTTCAGGGTGGGAGGAGAGACTCAACGCTGTTAATCAATGGTTTCAACTGATCCCAAAATAAAGACATCCTCTCGTTCTCACGTGTCTGTTATTTATAGATACAAATGTAACGTTTCTTCTCATCAGGTGGTTCATTCCATCAGCTGTCACCCTTTGATTTCCCAGAGTGATTCTAGAAAAGAGATCAATAACAAACATCAAAATCCAATCGAATCTTTCATCATAGAATATTAAGAAAACAATCTCACTGATTCAATGATTGAAATGTCAACGTCACCCTGAGCTGCACAGTGAAGTAAAGACGTCCATTTCTGACCAGGACACCAACGAATCATACTCTGTGGCTCTGGAGCCGACAACCAATCAGGTTTCAGGAAGGATGAATGTATTGATGAATGAAAGCATCCATCTTGGATTCCTGCCACTGATCAGTTCACAGGAAGGAGGCTGTTGAACAGCCAGGTCTCCTCAGACACTGAAACATGGAGAGACAGAACCGCACATCAACAGCGCCATCAAGTGGCTGCAGGTGGCACAGGCAGGCACATGACGTCACGCTTTCCTGAAGCCGTTTGAATTGTTCTGTTCATTCAGTGACATTTTCTTGTATTATGGTTCATGGATGAAACTTTAAACAGGTTATTTTTGGTCCTAACTATTTAAAAGAAGGACTTGTACAAAGTTAGACAAATGAATGTGATTCAATGGAAATTATAAGTGAATAAAAAGAATAAAGACCACGTTAACAAAGGAGATGTCAACTATTTACATGTAAGTTTTATACTTATTGACATTTAAAAAAGAAATGCATTATATTGCTTTTACATTAACATTTAGAAGGTATTTACTAATATCCCAAATATCATTTAAACCTTTGTGTGGACTGTTTGGTTCCTGCAGTGCAGCAACAGACACAGACCTCATAGTTACATCAGCAGCCGTTACAGCTGACTCAGGTAAATAACATTCACTGTTTTCATTTTCCTCTTTTTGCTCGGATATCATTGTCTCCCAAACTCCATGTTACTATTTAGAATCATTTAATTTAACTTTTTGTTTAATTGGTGAAAACAATTACTTCCACTCCCTGGGGGATTTAAAAAAAAAACATAATTGTATGGTTAAACCTGTGATTCTTGTGAAGACGGTAAAAATAGAAGTGTTCCGTGTCGTCTCTCTCTGTTTGTTTCGCGCGTCATTAAATCCAGCGTCATGTACAGTCGCTCTGAAACATGACGGTGCCACATGTCGTGTGTTTACATCGGCGCGGGACAGGAAATGTGTCTGTATGGATCTGATTAACAGACAGAAACTCAATATCCTGACTTCGTGTTTGGGGCCACGGTTGTTAGCGTGTTTACACAGACGCGCACACGCGGGGCAGTAAAGTCATTTATGGGTGAAACCGAGCAGCAGATTGAGGCTTCAACATTACCTCGGAGTATAAACAATCACTTCTGTTCAATCTGCCCCAGATGATGCAGAAAATCTGGTTTAATCTGGGAAATGTAAAAAAAACATTTTGGATTAGGAAAAAAAAACACTGACTCATGTTTTGGAGGTGAACTCAATTTACCCTGAGGTTTAAACTCTTTTTGCTAAATCAATTTAAATAGACTATTCTAATCATTTACATTAACCTTAATTATTGTGATTGTATCTTAATTTTGGTCTTTATTAATGAAACCCTTCAGACTTCAAGATTATTCGTAAATGACCAGGAATGGGTAACAACTACAACTTCCGGTGTGTGCAGCGTCTTAAAAATGACCAATCATTGAATTTGTTACAAACAAAATGATTGGCTTGTGAACCTGTCAATCTGCACTGGCCCGCCTACCTCGTATTTAGAGGCGGGGCTAATATGGGACCGTACGGAAACAGTGACATACTTGTTCATAGAAAAAATACTAATAATAATGAATCTGAGGGTTCGATTATTTAAATTTGATGGTTGTGGGAAAATAAAAAAAATGATTTCACAAGATATATTATTTGTTTTCGAACATTTGAATTCCGTGATGACGTCACCTTTGACCTCGCGCTGCCTCACGGCTGCGCTGTCGAGGAGACGTCTCGTAGGAGCAGGAGCTAAATGCTAACGTGGCTAAACAGCCGCTCTGGGACCGCCACCTTTTGGAAACACACCTCGAGGATGAGCAGGCGGATTTTACTGGAGGCCACTCCGAGAGGAAAGAAGAAGAAACGGGCCAAATCTGCGCAGTAACTCTGTGCTGGTGGATACTAGCGTTAGCATGCTATGGCTAATGTTTGCTAATGCTAACCGGATCCGCCTCCTCCTGCCGGTGAAGCTCAAGGTAAGGCGCAGTTTGCTGCTGTGTGTGTAGTTCTGGTCTGATGAGGTTTTCGGTCACACTTTATTCCACTTGTGGTCTGTTCGGATTGTTTTGGTCGTGTCAGTTGTTTGGAATCGTTGATTGTTGTGATGTGATCTGGTCCATTGTGGCGTGTTCCGGTTGTTTGTGGTGATTGGTTTGCCCGCTGTGGCACGTGGAGTTCATTTCCACCGGCCTGTGGTGGTATGTGATTGATCGATATGTGATTTGGTGTTTGCTGATCATGGTCTGAATCCCAACAAAGCTTCAGTGTGTGTTTACAGACTATGATGATTGGAGAGTTGGCTTTGCTGTTTCTTTTGTCTTATTTTCTATAGAGTCATATATCGGATGATGTATTCATGGGGATTATTCTGATACAGCACATAGTGTATATATATATATATATACAGTTGTAACTCCTGTCCTCCTGTTGCTGTTTCCTCCCCTTGGTTTTCATCAAATTGATGATGAAATGATAGAAAGGTCAAAGTAACACGTGCAAAAGTAGTTATTCAATCCAGTTTAAAAAAACACACACACAATAAACAGACCCTTTAAATATGATCTGGATGAATGTGAATGGTATTGAATTATGGATGAACAGCCTCATCAGTAATAAGTGTCATGGCAGTTAAAGAGCATCAGCTGGATGATCTGGTGAAACAAGCTCCTCCATATTGACTCACTCTCTCTCCTGTGGATCATTGAAACTCCAGCGTAGAATCCGTGGCGCCTGGACTCGGCCCCGCGTTATCAGACCGTATACTTAAAGTTTACTGCTGCGACTGAAAGAGAGTTATCAGTGAATCCTCGCTGTTTGCACAGTTTCTCCAGTGAAAGATGGACCTGGACAAGCAGCGATAGGAGCCCGGGTCAATGTTTACCTCTCACCTCCCTTATCCAGCCGAGAGTTTGCCTCCGCCCGACCTGACAGAAAAAAAAGCCGGCGGCTCCTCGGCTCAGTGTTTTCCCTTCGTGGACGCTCGGGCGGTTGAGCAACAGGTTGCGACACCGACCGGCAACCGCAAGGCGCTAACGACGACGGGTTGGAGTCCACGACAGGTGGAGGGAGGAGGCCGCACATCTGGAAGAATGTGCTTTCTGAACTTGAGAGACTGAAGGAACATGATGTTGTGGACCATTAACCTTCCCCACTGAGGTGAAGTCTAATCCTTAATGTAACAAGCTGTGGCTAAACACTTCTTATCTTCCTCGCTGGCCTCTGAGTTTACCCACTTCCACCTTAAAGCAGCTGTTCAAATCCACCTTAAACCACAGGACTTCACCTATGTGGCGGAAATGAGTACGTTTGGTCTTGTCCTTTTTGATTTGAGAATATTTGCCCACAGCCTCCACATGTCTGAGAGCTCACAGCCTCAAACGAGCTGTCGTCACCGTGACCCCGGCCTGATACCGTCCGCAGAGGTCAGAGGTCGCCCAGAGCCACCCACGCTCCTGAGCCCTGTCTGCGCAAACAAGTGAAGTGTGAGGTTCGCTGTTCATTTCAAAATGGCTGCGCGCACACTTCACAGCTAACAGAAGATATGAAGGATCAGTTGAGTAGTGACATGGTTGAGTTTGTCTGAGTGATAATTAGATGAATAGATTGGTCATCGTGTCTGTTGTTTAGCGCATTCTTAAAAGCAGTAGTTGCATCAGTTTGACAATGAAAAGATCTTGTTTTAAACATATTCCTTTTCATGGAGCCACCCAGAACACAAACAGTCCGTTTCTGAGGAAACAGGATTATGACGGTGATTTGTGCTGACGTCATGTTCTCGAACCCGACTGAAACCCGTTCTTATCCAGAGAGAAAAGAATCTCTTTTCCTTCTGTAAATGAACAAATCTTTTACCTTTTGTTCGGTGGCTAAATTTTCACCGAGGACAAACAGTGAACTTGTTTCCAGCAGCGACGCCCTGATACGATTCCTGCTCCGCTGCTGTTCACACGACCATCCATCATCTGTGAGCTCAGGCCTCCAGACAACAACTGCACGAACAACAACCTTCTTTTCCTTCACCCCTCAACTCTGGAGCTCTTTATGTCTTTATTCAGATAAAGATTCATATTTTCATGAGTGTATGTAATGTCCTGCTCATAATCCACGATTAACTTGGAAGTTATCAAGGTACAGACTATTAAAGAGAGAAAGCGTTTGAAATGAGTAGCATCTTCCATCAACCTTCATACGAATCTATTTGAAATATGTTCTGTACTGAATCATAAACAAAGAAGGAATCATAGAAATATAGTTTTATAGAAAAGTTGTGTATTTTCAGTCTGAGGAGCCAAAAACGAAGGAGTCATGTTTTCTGTCATCGCTGTGACCGGTCACCACAACGCTCACTCGGGGCAGAGCGAGGACACTGATGCCCCTGGGGGTGATGTGTGTGTGTATGGGGGGGTCAGTGATAGTTT
>JAFBJT010091512.1:91168-102764 GCA_016785325.1 Chascanopsetta lugubris | reverse complement strand
TCACGTATTTTTCTTTTATTGAAAAAAAATACTAATGTAAACATTTTCTGTTCAATACACGTTATAATAATAATTAAAGTTTCAAATATAGGTTTTTTAACATTAAGGGAAGTCAAAGTGAAGTTGTTTTTTTACTTTCCATTGACACAGTGTGTTCTTTTTTGCATGTGACCTGTTTTATAGTGTGTGTGTGTGTGTGTGTGTGTGTGTGTGTGTCCAGGTGTGGTGATCAGGGAAAGCCCTGTCCATGTCAGTAGCCCATGGCTCCTGATTTCAGCTGTCAGACTGACTGACTCATCCAGCACTTGTCTGGCTATTAATGACTCACACACACACACACACACACACACACACACACACACACACATGGCACACATAGCTGCACCCACACAGAAGGAAATAATTCGCTAATTGCTCGATGTGGCAGGAGACACACACACACACACACACACACACACACACACACACACACACAAACCGAGATTGAGGGCATACCCATGTGTGTGTGACTCAGCGTCTGTGAGCGACAGACCCACACTGAAATGTAAACAGTGGCGGTTGCTGGTTCAAATCCCCTGTAGAATGTTAGGGAGCGTGTTGTGCTGCGCGCACACGACTGGTGCCCGCTGCTGTTTACTGTTTACCCTTTGTTTACCCTTTGTTTACCCTTTGTTTACCCCGGCACCATGACACACTGTCCGGTATCACCACCGCAGAGCTGAGGAATCAAAGCTGACACAAACAATCAGAAAGCATGTTGTGCGCAGGATAAACACTTTTATTTTATGGGATGTTATTTCTCACGTTTACTGTTTGGAACCACAGAATGTAAATGGAGACGGTGCCTGGAGCAGAGAACACAGAGGAAACCTCTATTATTTATTATCTGTAAGATTTCGGATCATATCAACTCAGCTGCTGTTTACACTGGGTTGGCACCATTTGAATAAACTTTCAAATATAGGTTAAGACAGATATAATGGCAATTTAAAGGTGCAGTTTGTACGATTTTGTTCATTTTTGTAAAAAAAAAATACAAATATTACAAAACAATTACATACTGACATTTTCATGAACTTATAATCACCTAAATGTTTTTTTCTTCCTGACCCTTTAATGAGCCCTTTAATGTATATTTACATGAGGAGTGGCTCCTCTCTACGGGGGCGGCCATGTTTTTACAGCAGTAAAAGTGGACGTATTAAACATCTTCTGAGTTTGAACAACAACTGAAGTGGAGCACAGGTTCTCCTCATGTTCAGAAGAGTGAGGTGCTGATACAACATGTGACTTCACCTCCAGAGGTCAGCACATCTCACACACTGCACCTTTAAGTGAAGCTGAGTTCACCGCTCCATAAAATGACTTTTTCATTAGTTATCGCTGTTTGAGTCAGAACCCGAGTCCAGCTGGAGTCCACAGAAGAGATGATGATCTCAGAAGGTGTTTGGCGCCAACAAAGGGGAAACCACTGATGTCACACATTGAATGAGGTCACATGACCCGGCTGATGCGCTGTTTGTGATGACAGACGCACACTGCTCCCTTTAATTTAGAGATTGAGAGTTGGACAGTCCCTTGTGGGCGGAGACAGACACACAGGTTCACCGAGGACGATCAGTCTCATTGTCTTTGTTGTTCAATCTCTTCCTGTGTTTGCTCTTTAATCGTTTGGAAACCAATATAATTTCTTTCAATTCCTTATTCAGTGTTTTTGTGACATTTCTCTCAGGTATCATAAAAGTAACATTAAAGTAATTTGTAACACTATAATCTTAATTGTTTTGCACAAGCTGCCTCCACTAATGTCTCTATTAAAAAAAGAGTGATATTACAAAGTGAGTAGCATGAGTCATTACATTATTCTGGGTATAGTTTTTTTATCATTACATATATTGTATATTTTACTCATGGTACAATCTATTTCAAACATATCACTTATCCTTATACTGGATATACCAGCAAAGTTGAATTAATATGTATTTATTTTTCTTTAATGTTTAATCAAATCAATCTTTAATCTGTGAAAACCATAATCAATCTTATGTCGTCTTCCTCTTTAAACTGGAAAGAGGTTATTTTAATGTCAAGGCTTCATCATTTCATCGAGTGGTGTAACTGGAGACTTTGAAGTCTTTTCGAAACATGAATAAAAGCTTAAAGTGATGAAACATTGATCGGTGTATCTGGAAAAGATTGAAGGTGTTTTGTGCGGTGGTGGATGAAACTGCTCTCATGGTGTCTGAACTTCTGTTTTCTGTCTTCTACCGAAACCAAATGAATGTTTCCAGCAGAGTTTAGCAGAGAAAAGGTCAATAGAGTGATTATACTCTGATAATTAGCGCTTTGAGGAAGTCGTGTGAGGGCAAATGAGCCGTAACGCAGATGTTTGAACTGTAGAAGCAGTAGTTGTTGTTGTTGTTGTTGTTGTTGTTGTTGTGTCGGGACAGAGATGTGTGTTGTGCGTCCTCAGGCTCTGGACTGTCATCGCTCTGTGATTGGGTTTGATGTTTGCACACAACAAGTGGCTTTGAACGTGTGTGTGTGTGTGTGTGTGTGTGTGTGTGTGTGTGTGTGTGTGTGTGTGTGTGTGTGTGTGTGTGTGTGTGTGTGTGTGTGTGTGTGTGTGTAGAATATGAATCCTATGGGACTAAGCACATTTGGCTGAGGGACAGTCAGGAATATGACTGTCACTCTTTCAAGGCCTACCTGTTGCTTTGAGTTCACTCATGTTGTGTGTGTGTGTGTGTGTGTGTGTGTGTGTGTGTGTGTGTGTGTGTGTGTGTGTGTGTGTGTGTGTGTGTGTGTGTGAGAGACTCCAGCAAGACACAACTTGCCCGTAGTGTCTGTGAGTGATGGAGCCGAGTTCTGATTGGCCCCTGAAACGTCAACATGTTTACAAAATAGAAGGTAGTCACCCAGCCATTTCCTACAGCGCTGTCTGCTTTTACTTTGTGTGTGAGTGTGTGTGTGTGTGTGTGTGTGTGTGTGAGAGAATGAACAAAAAGAAACAGACACAAACATCCCGTGTAAGGTCAGAGCAGAGCGGTTTGTCTCATGACACCAGTGGGAATTCACATTCTGACATTTGACCCAAACCTCAACATATGACTCAGAAAATACATGTTAGACTCCGCCTCCACAGGAGTTTGCATGTGATGTAATGTTCCCTCTGGCAGCCATGTTGGAAATGGAGCTGATTGTTTGTATCATGTCTCATAAGGAGCAGAACCAACAGATACTATGACTGAGACGTGAGGCTTCACTCAACTCCAGTATTTTAACATGAATGAGTTCATGAAATAAATGAACAAAGTGAAGAATTCACCCGTCATCATCATCATCATCATCATCATCATCACTTTCTCCCTCGTAGTATTATGTTGATTGCTATGATGCTTCACCTCTAGAGGTCACCACATCTTACACACTGCACCTTTAATTGATTGTTCAGATCAAGATGCAACATTTGCAAGACCGTGACGTCTGGGATGCAGGTTACCACGGTAACAGGTGACTTTGCTCCCAAAGGACGATGTTTGGTGTGGAACAGTACACGTTTCCTCACAGAGAAATGAAAAGTCTGGGCAGAAATTACACTCAGACATTAGTGTTTTTGAATCAAACAAAATGGAGGCATGCTGGGATGTGTGTTGTTGACCCGGTGGAGGAAAACAGAGAGAGTGGCGCCGGGAATCGAACGTGTGACAGAGGTCATGAGTTGGACCTGAGCGTGTGATGTTTTAGTGAAACAGTGTGAGAAACCACTGGGTGAGTGATGTAAAGTGCCGGCCGCTCCACGGAATCTCTGATTGCTCCGTGTGTTTAACTCCCCACCGGATTTTCACAATAAAGCGTCTCCCTCGCCGTCGCCCCCTCCAGGTTCAGCGGGTGCATGTCCTGTGGCGGCGCTGACACAGTGGATGTGAGGAGATGTGTGGACGGCCGCCCAGCAGACAGGACTTCACTGTACCAGACGTAAACACAAACAACATGGATCCGCACAGACTCGCTGTTGTTGTTCCACATGTGAGCTGAACACAGATCATGTCACATCCCATTATTCTGTGACTTTTTCCTCCAGTGGAGTTTAATCGAGAAAACGTGAATCACATTCTCCTCTCGGACTTTTTCAAGTGGGATGAAATTCAAAAACAATGTTATTTAGATTTTTGGCACTTCAGAAAAATGTTGTTGCTGGGCAGATGGAAAACAGAGCGGTCATTGAAATGACAAAACGACAGGATGGAAAAATGAAATTCCTTTGACTCAGATCATTCAAAAATATTAAGAGTTTGTTATAACTTATAATTATTCTTTATCAAACATCTGAATCATCAGCATGGAGCCTCTCTTTGTTACAAACAGGATAAATATGTTATTCATAGTATTCTGTGAAGGTATTTGTTATTGTATCACTTCAGTACTCACTGTGTGTGTGTGTGTGTGTGTGTGTGTGTGTGTGTGTGTGTGTGTGTGTGTGTGTGTGTGTGTGTGTGTGTGTGTGTGTGTGTGTGTGTGTGCGTGCGTGTCACTCAGATGTAAACACAGGGAAACTGAGCAGTGTCAGGGGAGTCGGGGGTATTGTCGTACACAAAACCGGTGTCACAAACACAGTGACCCCTGACCTTGACCGGAGGAACTGGACACCTCGTAGGGACAGGTGTCAACACACTCACACACACACGCACATGCGCGTACACGCACACGCACACACACACGCACACGCACACACGCACTCACACAACAGGAAACGGGGGAAATTCAATTTAAGAACACAAGTAAGGCTTTTGTGATGATTCAGTGTGTGTGTGTGTGTGTGTCTGTGTGTGTGTGTGGGGGGGGGGGGGGGGGGGGGGGGGTGACACTGTCTGCCTGTGTGTTTCCGGTGGTGTGTGAGTGCAAAGGAAACTGATCAGTCAGTCGAGCTGAAGGTAAACGGTACTTAGCCTTTCACAGCCCTGTAGTCATGATGCTTTGATGTGAGGATGGAATTGTGTGTGTGTGTATGTGTGTGTGTAACAAAATGAGTAGGGGACTTTCTATGTGTGTGTGTGTGTGCGTTTGTGTCACCAAAGGACAACACCACCAATTTGTCCTCCAGGTGTGCGACTGACTGTGGGACAGAAGCCGACATCAAAAGAGGCCTTCGCCCTCCTCCTCCTCCTCGCTCTCCGTCTGACAGATGAAAGGGCGAGCCAGGAAGACACAGCACAGAGAGAGAGAGCGAGAGAAGGAAGTGGGTGGAAGGGGGGCAGAATTGACTGAAACTGGAAAGGAAGGAAGGAAAAAAGGAAGTAGGACATTAGGTAAGAAAGCCAAGTTAAAAATAAAGCTGCGTCAGCGGGAGGAAGAACAGACTGATGGAGGTAAAGAACCTGACGGGATCCACAGTGAACGAAAAGATGAAGGTGACGGAGGAACGATTGACTCTGAATCCAAACCAGTTATTCCAGCTCCCACAGACCTGATGGAGGTGGCGTCCGTGGTGTCACCCGTAGGTTTCTGCAGAGCGCTTATGAGGGTCCCAGTGGGCGGGTCACTCTTCAGCCATCTTGCCGATGTTTTGACTCCGCCTACTTCCTGGTTCATCCAAAAATGGAAAGTAGAGGCGAAGCACAGTCGGAGCCGGGGGCGGGCTCATAGAGCTGTCGCAGCAGAACGTGCTAGGTGTCACTCGAAAGGGCCACACCCATAATTATGCACAATTTCAAACCTGGATGGAGTGAAAATAAGCCCCGCCCCCGCACAGTTGTCACAGGAAAACATGTGACTGATTGAGACCGAAAGTGTAGTTTGTGCCAGACTTTAAACATGTTCTATTCTCTGAAGTTGATCATTTGAACATGGGAGTCTGTGGGGACGGACTCGCTTTTGCCTCAAGTGGCCAAACTGTGAACTGCAGACATCATGAAGGAAAGGGTTCTTGGTTCTTAGGGAAAGTTCCTGCTGTTTGTCCCGATGTTTGTATTGTTGTGTTTTTCCTGCGACGTCTCTCTGAGACAGAGGTCTCGCTTTGTCATGTGGGTGAATAGAATGAAATGTCAGTGAGGAATCTGTTGTGTTTACAGTCCGAAGATCCAAAAACAATCACAACCAACAGACAGTGAGGAAGTCAGAGAGACTCACGCCCCCGCTCGGGCCTGACTCCAGCCCAGCGTCTGGGTGTGGAGGCTGTGGCACCGCGCAGTTAATCCGGCTGCTGCTGCACAGAAGTAAACAACATCCGTCCAAGGAAATAAATAAACACCCCAGATTAACGAGAAGGCCTGTAATCCGAGTCTTTTCAAGATTAGAATCCCTCTCACTGGTTCAGAAGTCCCGTGAATAAAAAACGTACTAACGACAGCGTTTGCATGATATGAGATCGCAGGAACTATTTTCTGCAGCGGATGAATCCAGTCAGTTCTTCCAGCAGCAGGACGACATCCAAACATCTTCAGACACATTGTGCAACAGTTTGGCTCAATAACAGAACAACACGCACCTGCATGCCTCAGGCTGTTACACACACACACACACACGCACACACACACACACATTAGATGAGTTAAATGTACACTATTTCATAATTCAACTTACAAATATAATCTATTATGTACATTTTGTTGATTTGTGTTTTTACTTCATTCAAAATGTTTCTGACAATAATCAAGCTCAAGAATTTCTAAATGATATTTCAGGTAGTAATACTTTTCATTGTGTCGCCTTTTCACTTTGTAGAAAGACAAATACAAGTCCACTCGAGGTACAAGTGAGAAATAGAAGCCTACAGATTCTTTGTATTCTAAAGAGAACTCATGATTCTAATGTGCGTATGTATTTGTCAACGTCAGTTTGTCTGAAAAAGTAACGCAAAGCCGCAGTATACGCTACTATATTTGACTAGGTTGTATATTTTACTATAGACTATATTTGACTATATAGTATATTTGACTATGTACTATTTTTGACTATAGCCCAGACTGAAGGTAATAAGCTTGTTTTGAGCTGGAGTGACGGCCCAGATTTACCACAGGTTCACCACAAGGGTGAGGTGACAAGAGGCACCGTCACCAAATCTTTCACGCTGCACCTTTAATGAAAAGCATCCAACTGTGTCTGGTGTGGAGGACATCGGGAGGCGCTCGGGCGTAGTTCACCTGCTGTGGGCGGAGCCGATCGCCGTCTTTCTGGCAGAGGAGCGAGTCGGCAGACTTGTTGAGAAACTCTTAAGAAGCGAGTCAGACGAGGTTTAGGAAGAAGAAAATCAATCACATTTTTCTGTGACCTCAGAGACGTGGCCAACTGTCTGGCTCGCTGCCTCTCCTTTCCCTGTCAAACCACCGTCTGTTAGCCAACCAGAGCCACAATGGCGGCTAATCACAGTTAATGCAGCGGCGATTAGCCGGGGAGAAGCGCGGCAGGATGAGTCAGGCTCAGCCAGACACAATCGAAAGCAAGAGAGGGTTTCTAACACTAATAATTTGATCTCTGCGCAGACACACACACACACACACACACACACACACACACATACGTTCAGCCCATAGAGTCTGAGTAAAGACAGACAAAGCAGAACACACACGAACACACCCTGTGTAGGTGTGTGTCTCTGTGACAAACACATTCAGACAAACTGGGACAGACATGCAGACACACAATACAAATTATTAATGCTGCCAACAAATGCAACAACACCTCTTTGGGTTTTTCTGTTCGCACACTAATTCCCAAATACTTTAAAGGTGCAGTGTGTACCATTTTAATCGGCATTTTTGTAACTTCTTAAAATATTACAGAACGATGGCATTCTGACATCTGCATGATTTTATAATCACCCTCTCCCCTAAATGAGCCCATTACTTTATAGTTCCATGAGGGGCGGGTCCTCTCTGAGGAGGCCGCCATGTTTTTACAGCGGCTCTCTCTCGCTCTCTGTGCACATCTGAGGTCGAACGAGCTCAAATCTGTCCCCAATCATCCAGAGAATGTGCTGCAGTTGTGATTTTCAGTCCATAGGTGGCGCTGGTCTGTGTTTGTGTCGCAGTGCTTCATCAAGTCTTGAAGTTAAAGTACTTTACTGTACAGTTTACATTCACCCTGTCACTCAAACATTCATACTGTGCGTCTGTTGGCTGCACCTCGTGTCTGTATGTTCATGGGACAGTGGGCTTTAGCGTCTCGTCACAGCCTGTGGAGTGGAGGGCGGGCGGTGGGAATCGAACCCCCGACTCGCTGGTCAGGTTCAGGTTACTTTGTGTGTAGGTTTGTTTTACAGTCACAACATGGCTCCCGTTCAACAAGCCTACAAACAAACAACAGAGGTTAGACTCGATTTATATTGAGTAATTAACATTCAATATTAAAGTTCTCAGTTTTCCAACCTTTCCTTCAAAAGAGAGAAATCAATCAAAGAAGGAACAGAACAACGGTGAAACGGTGAATTCAGCTCCTCCACCTCCTCATCCACAGAGGGTGAATATTTTCAGTGTCGGCTGCTTCTTCTGAAACACGTGATTTCAAACACCCTGATACATGACCATCACACACAGATCAATCATTCCAATCATTCAGTTTCAATCATTCCAATCATTCAGTTTCAATCATTCCAATCATTCAGTTTCAATCATTCAGTCAAACAAAGACATGCTTTGATTTTGCCATCAGAGGTCGTCGAGTGTAAATGAGCGTCAGACATTTCACGTCCGCACCCGGAAGTGTGAAGGTCGAACGCGTGTCAGTCAGCGCCTCAGACGCGTCTGACTTCCTGCGCACGGGAAAGTCAGGCGCAACCTTCAACCACCTGAATCAGCTGTCATTAGTCTCATTTGATGATGTGACTCAGCAACTGTTTACATTTGGTTCCTCTGCCAAAGTGGTTTTCATTCATTTCCGTTTGTGGGTTTGTTATTCAGCAGGATTCTGCCAAGACAAAGGATGTTGGAGGAGAATGAAATGAAGGTTTCAGGCCCATTGTGGGATGAATGAGTTCGGTGCAGATGTATTCTGGGATGAGAATAGTTGTCGAATGTCATCTTTGTCTCTCGTGAAAACGTACTTTGCTTTCCCTCCTCCTAACCCCAAAAACTGAGCAATGTAGTGGCCCACGCTTCACCCAGGTGGTAGAAAAGTGGTATTACAGCGTGGCCTGACCATCGACGGTCTATAAAGATGGAGGTTGTGTGCGTGAAATCACCCACAGGTTTCTGCTGAGCTTCGTAGTTCACTTCACAATCTCACCGGCGGGTAACTCCGCCTACTTTCTGATTCATCCAAAAATGGGCAAAGAGGCGGAGCACAGGTGGACACGCCCCTTAATTATGCTCAATTGCAAACACTATTGCTATTTTGAAGCCATCTCTGAATATCCAGAAGTCAGAAGAAAACTGCGAAGACGCCATAAATCATTTATTAACAAAACAACGTCTCGTGTAAATCAGCAGAATTTTATTCTTTGACCAAAATAACCAGGATTCTTCTCCGACCGACGTGACCCGGGTCATTTGTCGGCTGTGATCTGACGTGCGCTCGACTCCATTCATTCCGTGAGCGTGTGGAACCACAGCTGCTGACCGATGCTAACGTCAATCTCCCGGAACACGCTACGCATCAAAACACACGCCATCCCACACATCTGCTGCCATTCTGCCGCCGCGCCCCTCAAACACCCGGCCCGGGACCAGGAAGCAGCGCCACAACCATCACCTGTTTGATGATGTCATCCAAAATATCGGCGGCTTGATGCTACAGGAAAACAGTGTGATCCAATGAGCGTTTGTCGATAGATAAACACACAGATTCCTTTCTTTTATTTCTTTTTATTGGGGTTGATTAAGTCCAACACATGAGGATGATAGAAGTAATTTCAGAGTTGGATAATTGTACAGCCACTAGAGGGAGAATAGGCTCCCGTTCAACAAGCCTACAAACAAACAACAGAGGTTCAACTCGATTTAGATTGAGTAGTTAACATTCAATATTAATGTTCTCAGTTTTCCAACCTTTCCTTCAAAAGAGAGGAATCAATCAAAGAAGGAACAGAACAACGGTGAAACGGTGAATTCAACTCCTCCACCTCCTCATCCACAGAGGGTGAATATTTTCAGTGTCGGCTGCTTCTTCTGAAACACGTGATTTCAAACACCCTGATACATGACCATCACACACAGATCAATCATTCCAATCATTCAGTTTCAATCATTCCAATCATTCAGTTTCAATCATTCCAATCATGTAAAACAAAGACATGCTTTGATTTTGCCATCAGAGGTCGTCCAGTGTAAATGAGCGTCAGACATTTCACGTCCGCACCCGGAAGTGTGAAGGTCAAACGCGTGTCAGTCAGCGACTTCCTGCGCACGGGAAAGTCAGGCGCAACCTTCAACCACCTGAATCAACTGTCATTAGTCTCATTTTATGATGTGACTCAGCAACTGTTTACATTTGGTTCCTCTGCCAAAGTGGTTTTCATTCATTTCCGTTGGTGGGTTTGTTATTCAGCAGGATTCTGCCAAGACAAAGGATGTTGGAGGAGAATGAAATGAAGGTTTCAGGCCCATTGGTGGGATGAATGAGTTCGGTGCAGATGTATTCTGGGATGAGAATAGTTGTCGAATGTCATCTTTGTCTCTCGTGAAAACTTACTTTGCTTTCCCTCCTCCTAACCCCAAAAACGGAGCAATGTAGTGGCCCACGCTTCACCCAGGTGGTAGAAAAGTGGTATTACAGCGTGGCCTGACCATCGACGGTCTATAAAGATGGAGGTTGTGTGCGTGAAATCACCCACAGGTTTCTGCTGAGCTTCGTAGTTCACTTCACAATCTCACCGGCGGGTAACTCTGCCTACCGTATTTTCACGACCATAAGGCGCATATAAACGTCTTATATTTTTTTCAAAATGTGCGGTGCGCCCTATGGTGCAGTGCGCCCTATGTGCGTTGTTATTAGTAGTATTACGGTAAGTAGAGACCACCGTGAGAACGTTGAAAACGGCAAAGAGACACGCTTATGAAGCACAGTTTAAACTGAAGGCTATCAGCTACGCGGAGGAACATGGAAATCGAGCAGCCGCGAAGCCCAAAGAACGAGCGGAAGGAGCGTTTTGACGGTCACTATTCGACTAAAAGCAGTAACGCTAGCGAAGGCAGCGCCGGGCAAGTTACGCCACAGTTAGCGGATGGATTGTAAATGCTTGGGCTAACGTGTCTGCTGGCACTGTTGTTCGAGCTTTCGCAAAAGCCGGCATCATTTCTGAGGAGCCGCACGGCACGGAAAGTGACTCTGACAGCGAAGAAAGTGAAACTGGCATGTTTGATTCAGCGCTTTGGTTAGCGATTTGTAATACATACGTAAATAAAGCACAACCAAACTAAGTTTTGCTCCCGCTCTATTTTTAAATACGCACACTTGTATGCTTGTAATCAGGTGCGCCTTATGTGTGTTAAATACAGTAATGGCACACATAACTGAGACTGCGCCTTTTGGTACGATGCGCCTTATGGTCGTGAAAATACGGTACTTCCTCCGTGTTTAGTGAATGGTATACTTAAAGTGTGGGATTTTTAGTGACATCTGGTGGTGACATTTAAGTTCAACAAACTGCATGTGCTCTGAC
>JAFBJT010091512.1:17984-42380 GCA_016785325.1 Chascanopsetta lugubris | reverse complement strand
AGCAGCAGGAGTGAAAGGAGGCAGGGGAGGTGTGTGTGTGTGTGGGTGTGTGGGGGGGGGGGGGGCAGTGCCGGAGCTGACAAGCAGCAGCAGGTGGAGAACAGGAAGTTATGAAGGTGTGGTCAGAGACAGGAAGGTCAATTTTAACGTCATGACCTTGTGACTTGTTGACTTCTGCCCTTTTATGGGCTGATGCTGAATAAAGCCTCAAAATGAATTTTTGTTCAACTTAACCCCTACTCTTTCCACTCATACATTTACATGCATTGAGAATGGTATACTTTGTCCATTCAAAGCTATACAACCAGTAAGTAAACATTAATGCTTTTGATTGTAATCTGTTTTTTGCACAGACCTTAATGTTTCCATCCATGTTTCTTGTTATTCCCCTGACAAACCATACTTTATTCTTAGATTATATTCAATTCATATATTTCAAATTGTTCCTGTTTATTTCACCAATTTAAATCCTTTGAATTGTCTTCACCTTCATCTCTTCCATCACACTCATCTTCACATCTTTGTCTTTCTGTCTGTTTTCAAACAGCCATGTCTGTCATTTGTCACATGTACCACCTGTATGTCTTTTTTCAATTACATTTCAACTTAAAAATACCTTTAAAACTAACTTTGAATAGCCATTTGTACATGATATTGCTGAAATTCGAGTAATTAACTAGTGCTAATTAGAAACAAATCCCCATTGTAAACAAAGGAATAGTTCTATGCATTTTAAAAGTTGAATGGCTCGAAATAGTCACATATTCACCATTTGATATGTGTCATTGTATACAAGTCGCGTGTTGGACCATGTTTGTTTTCTCCAAAGAACAGCGGACTCATCTGAACATTGATTATATCTTATAATCTTCTGTTTCTAGCTTTAAAAACCTTACTTTTTGAGAGACGTGGCTCCACCATCCACTGAGCATCAGCCCGCACGCCCGCTTGTCCACATGACTCCCAGTTTTCTCCGTAAGGGCTGACAAAGACATTCTGCACCGGTCCCACAGAGACCTGTATGTCGGGGGGATGGCAGATGTTCGTCGCTTCATATGTACATGCAGAGAACCTTCACTTCAACTCTGGATCCCCGGGTCTAAACGGTCTCAGTCCTTCTGAATCAAAAAAAGAAAAGCAAAAGGAAAGCTGTAACGCCGAAACAATCAACAGGGATGCAGCTGCGTTCAATTTCCTGCTGCTGCATGCTGTTTCTATCACAAGGTCTTTTCTGATGCACCAATTGAGCTGAGGTTGGGAACGGCCATGAATCTAAACCAGCCCTCTCCTCTCTGCACTTGGCTTAATGAGGACTCCATGGAGGAATGTTGGGTCTCACCCCACACCTTTTCCCCATGTGCTTCCCCCAGCTCTGATAAGGAGAGAAACAATGCCTTCTTGAAGTCATTTTCCATTCCCCATGGCCAGAAAACCGAAAGTCATACACTACTTGATCTCAATCACTGACAACATCATAAACACCTTTAATATTTTCCACCAGAGCTGATGATCCAGGCTGCGTGGTGCGCCCGGGGGGGTGGGGGGCTGGGGGTCTTTAAACGCTGCAAAGAGCGAGAGAAATTCCCACTGACATCCCGAGCTCCCCACATCAGTTCCTGATCATGTACGCACATCTTTCACGCTTTTGAATAGATCTGGAATTTTTCCTTACTCCGTTTTTGGGGGAAATGATACGTTCCATGTGCCGGGGTCGAGGGATTGTTTTCATATTGCCCGGCTGAAATTGCAAACATGTCCTCCTGCATAATTATTTCAAAAAGCATCCTGTTTTTGAACATGGAGGAAAGTGCGGGCTGGTAAACAACAACAGGGCCGTCACGTGGCTCCGCCTTCCCATGTTTGTGGCCTTTCCGTCCAGTCCGGGACACTGGAGTGCTGCAGCCCATGACGGAGGGCCGGGAACATGAATGGGCACCAGGGTGTTTTTGTGGAAGGTCTATGTGCAACCAGTGTCCCTGCACCTCATTATCTGCTGTCCTTATTAACAGTCTCCCCTCTATCCCCTGGAGAAGCCCGGTGAGAATCTTCCCATATAGCCCCCCCCCCCCCCCCCCCCCCCCTCCCTCCTATCTCCCACTCACTCCCTCTGTTTCTCTCTTCCTTGACATGCCCTTTGAACTTCCTTCAGTCTTCAGTCCCACATCAAAGCTTTGATAGAGGCTTCCTCTTTCCTCTTCCCAAGGTGAGGAGCTGGTGTGTGTGTGTGTGTGTGTGTGTGTGTGTGCGTGTGCGTGTGCGTATGTGTGTGTGTGTGGCTAAAACAGTCCAAATTTGAATTAAAATGCCGTCCACTCCTTATGAAACTAATTACTAATACGAATGTTGAACTGATACATTTAACTGATATATTCATTATTAGGCAGCAGGCAACACACTCAAGTAGCCTAGCTTTGCTATTTAATCAACAAAAAAATGATTAAAAAGACATTCCTCTAACACTAAGGGTGCAGGATAAATGCGCTTGTAGCATATGTTGATCTTTAAATAATAATGTTCAGTGTCGCGAAAGTGACTCCTCTCACCCGCGGAGATCACATTTGACCCCAACCTGGTCCAGAGCAGGTCTCACTGCAGTGTCATGGATAAATCCAGTACAGCATCTCTGCTGGAGAAACAAGTGGATTGTGAGAGAGACTATTTATAAGGTCATTGTGAACCATTGGTGTTTCTGGACAATATGTTCAGCTCCACGCCAGATTTATTAGTCTAAAGGTCCAGTATGCAAGTTTTCTGTTGACATCATGGGAACACAAGATAATCATAATATTGTTTTCATGAATGTTTGATCAGCTGAATGTATGATTAATATAGTAAAGTTCACATCCCCTGATCGATGCTCTCATATTCTGAGGAGGCTCCTGTTTTGAATGTCGCCCAGAATGGACAAACTAAAGTCTTTTTGAATTTTCATCACACTAGGAGGCTGCCACTGGTATTTGGTTGTAACGTGCAACTTCACCACTACATGTCACTCAGTCTTACTCACTGCACCTTTGAAGCTGCATGTGGAATAATTGTATTTCTGGAAAAACATTGTAAAAGGCTGAATGCTTCAAATCTCAAGTATTGAGTGGACTGCCAAAGGCTGGAGCAACAGAGCTGTCAAAAGCCAATGCGTTTACTCATCAGAGTAACATTTTTAATTTATAGGAAATATGCTAAATATGCACTTATTCTGAATTTGCTATTTTCAAGTTGCTTTTCATGGTGTATTTTTTCAATGTGTTGAAATCAAGTTGCTCATGCAACTTTGTGCCTGTGCCTGCAGTAGTGAGCCTAAAATGCCAGCCTCATGTCAGTGCATCAGAAATAGGTCAAGCCGAACACACACACACACACACACACACACGCACTCGGATAGATGAATTACTCATTCTCTTTCATGGCCTTTGTAGATGGAGGAAGCGGATGCCGATGCAAAAAGATCAAAACCCCTCCGCGCCAGAAACAAGTGTCCTCCTCCCTGCAGCCGAACAGGAGGGAGGAAGAGTCGCTCAACAGGTTTGTGTCACACTCGTCTCACTCTGCAGCGTCTCACCGCTCGTGTGTCCTTGGCTGCTCCGTCCTGACACTGTATCTGTTTTTGGATCCTTTCTTTGTGGAGACATCTGTGCTATCTGCACATCAGTTTGAAGCTGCTTTTCCTCTTCCTGTGTGTGTGTTTGTGTGTGTGTGTGGAAAACACAATCAAAGGGAAAAATCAATGTATCCTCAAGCAATAAAACAAGTCAATAGCTTTCATAGAATCTATATTTAGAGCAGAGTGATGTAGAGATTCTCAGTTCTGCCTGGCTGCAGTTAGAGATAGAGCCATTTCTCCACATTCATCATTCATTATTTTCCCTGACTGTGGTTTTATGATTCATAACTCAGTAAATGCTCCAGATACAGACACACACACACACACACACACACACACACACATACTATATGCTGTATATACAGATTACTGGTTTTTAATATTGTGGCAGATGGCTATATTTTCCCTCATAACCCAGGCGTTCATATTGTATATACTGTATATGTATGGAGGTGGATGTGTTTATGTGGTAGATAGTGGTGTCTGCTGCTGGTAATGTGATGCTATCTATTTCCTGAGCAGATTGGGCTCCTTGTATTTCCCATGTTCATTCCTGCTTTGATCATATGAGCTATATTACAACCTGGATTTATCTAATATTAGCATCACCTAATCTTGATTAATAATCTTAGCTCATTTCAGTCTGTGATTGAAACGTATCATGCAGATGACTCTGTGTCATATATGCAGAGAGCAGTTCTATTATTCGGGGGGTAAATGGTTTCTTTTGAAGGAGGGAGTCCTTATTAAAACCCTAACCGGAGCATTATATCAGTGTCTGCGTGGTTAGACGTGTATGCAATGCGGTGCATCCCCCCCCACCCCTCCCCCCCCGCCCCCTCGCTGCACAAAAATACATGAGCCAATCACGGTCAGTGCTGTGCAGCAGCAGGAGGAAGCCCCTAGCAACAGCTGGTTACCTGTTGGCCAAAGGGTTCGCTTGACATGTTGATTCCTGTCAGACCATGTCATCTGTCTGTGCACCAGCAGCCGGCTGCAGCTGCGGCTGCGGCTGCACACATTCTGTGGAAAATAGATGAAAATCATTTAGAGTCTTTTAAATGAAGTCCCTTTGATGGGAGAGAGTGCAGGGAGGGTAGCCTCCGTCCAAATGAGACTTCAGATCTGAAGCCAGTTTGTAATTTCTTAGTAATAAGTGTGTCAAAGTCCTGATTGAATTTCAGCCAAATCGAGTGGAGGGCTGAGTAAATCTGCGCTGGTTTCAGAGCCATGTGTCCACTCACATACACACACACACACACACACACCATTATTTTCTATATACTTTAATTTACTATTTCATTACCAGACTATAATATGTATTCATAACGTAAGCCTTACTTGAATGATATCAAGGCTATTTTGTGTTATATTTGAAATTCTGTGATACCACACACCTTACGTGTCTCAATTTTTGCTTTTGACATTATTTATAGTTAGATTTTGATCAAACTTACAAATGAACTATACTGAGGGCTTGGTAAATAAATAACATAAGGCAAGTTTATCATTAAATTACATATGGCATACAGCCACTTAATGAATGTGTTTGAATGGGTGGATACACAAAGTACTGAGTGGCAAGTAGTACTGGGAGAGAACCACTATTTATCAGTCAGCATCTGAGGAGAGGACAAGCCCCTTGGTCAAACAGGCACTGTAAGAATCTGTAAGATAAATAAATAAATACATAAGGTAATGTCTTTACAGGATTTAGTTCCACTTAATATCTCACTTATTCATATTTAATGTCTCACTCACCAATCAGCTGTTTATGGGCGTTGCTATAGACACAGTCTTTGGATTCTCCATAATGGCTATTTATAGATTATTCTTTTTCATCAGGGGTATGTTCATTATAATAATTAATTTACTTTCATTTACTACAATAATAATAATGATGCTAATAATAATAGTATCAGACATTAATTGATCCAAATGACATATATAAGTTGCATAAACCTATGCATGTGACGAACATTGTTTTAAAAGCATTAACTATACAATTATTGTTGCAGATAAACCAGGTAGGAGGAACATATTTCATACCACAGACCATTTATACAACTGTGAACAGAGAGTCCAGCATACAACATACAATTGTAAGTCACAGTATATTGCAGAGGAGGAGGAGGAGGAGGTGTCTCTAACGACCAGGAATCCTTTTGAAGCAGCAGTAAAGATAGTAATAATAATAATACAGTCATTCCCCTGTTGGTGTGTTTGCCATATGAATAATGTCATCCCTCATTGCCGAACCGTCCACCTGGTGGAAACCGAATGTATATGTTTTAACTCCAGGTGTTTCATTGTGTTTGTTTTACTGCACATGTGAACCAAAGTCGTGTGAAAAGTGTTGTGGTAACCCCTCAACCCATGTTTTAGTACAAACACTACTCCGCTGAACCCAGCGAGTTCTGTGGTCACAAAGTCAAGACTAACAGTTTAGTCAGCTGAATGCAGGAGGCTATCCCACTGCTTCATCTTTATATAGTTCCAAGCTGCAGTCATTTGTGGTCCTTCACTGCTAATAGCACCCCCCCCTTAAATGAGCTCCCATTTCCTCATCTCATCTGAGCCCAGCATGACCAACAGATAGGCCCTTGTAAATTCTCCCCCCATCTGGCTCCTTTTAAGTCTGTGTCAGACTGTCCATAATCGCTCTGTCAAAAAATGGCATGCCGTCACCACCGCTTGTTATGAGGTAGCGCAGAGCAGGAGGCTGAGACATACCAGAGCTGGAGCAGCCGAGCTGAGCCTGCCAGCCCCCTTCATGTAACATGAGGAAATGAGTTTGTGTCAGGACTATTTTGGAGTTTGCTTTGAAGTCTTGTTTTACCCCCTTGCCTCCAGGGGGACAGCACAGAAAGAGAAGGGAGGGTGTGTGGCGGGGGGGGGGGGGGGGGGGGGGGGTGGGGCGGGGGGGGGGGGGGGGGGGGGGGGGGGGGGCGCTGGTGCTACAATATGGGGGGAAATCTGCAGAAATGCCCTGATAACCTAAAAGGCACCATGTCTTGTGATCTGGTGCCTGGGTGGTCAAAGCATATACAGAGGCATCGCCAGCACCGTCTGATATGTATGTCACTGTGTCAGCGTACTGTATACGGGCATGTCTGTGCGGCAGGAAGCTCCCCGTTTTCCTCTTGCATGAATAAACATGTCCTTAGGAAAGAGTTTCATTATCCTGAGGCCTTTATATTACTCTCTGTTTTATTTATGCATTGTCAATTTCCAAGTCAATTGTAATTCTCTCATTGCCTTAAGCATGGAGGGGTGTATTCTTAGATGTGGCTGTGCACAAGGGAAAGAGAGTTTTCAGTACAAAGTCACTTCAGTATGTTCACTGTTTTACGTGACTTGTTGCACAAAAACAAAAGTAAACATGGCTTGGCAAAAAAAACAACAACAAGCAGAAACATCACAATCACTCTGCTGAAAGAGATGTATTGTCATTATCATATTGTACAAATTCGTAAATCAATAGTCAGCAGAGGGGATGTCGATATGAGCCAGGAGCGACAGACTCCTCAGTGGATGGGCAGGGGGGTGTTGGGGGCTGGGGGGGGTGTATCCCCCCCAGACCAAACAATGATTTTTATTCACGCTCAGTCAAACACAAATATGTACACACCCTTCAAACACTGTCAGTGGCCGGGCGGCAGTATCTTGACGTTGAACGCAACTTTTCGCGGTTTAGCGGCACCGATCCATCTCATCCCCAAATCCCCGTTTTTTTTTTTTTTTGCCTCTATACAATCCACAGCAGCAACAGCGTAAGAATAATGTCAACACAACCTGAATTCACACATGCGCGCATGCACTACGCACCACCACGCACTACACACTCAGTCCATGGCGAAGATGGTGGATGCTTCCCACCCCCTGTTGCGTCCGGAGCGATGTTCCTGGGGTGGGGACAGCATGAGGGGCATCCCGCCGTGCTGTTCGGGGCGTCTTTGCCATCGCCAGACAACTTCACTATCCCTTCCCCTAGCAGGGGGCGATAATCACATCAAGCTCTCCTGACAAGAGGCATTGAATTCAGCTTCGGTCCCCTTAAGAGTCTGGCAGCATCCACCAGCAGCCTCTCCTCAACATGCTTGCTGACGTTACAATGAGAAGGTTTGTGTTTTCATTTTTTCACTCCGCAGCATCGCACCTCTTTTTTTTCCCTCCCTCTTTTTATTTGCGCTGCTTCCTCTGAAATGTATTTAGCATCGATTCAGGATTCCGCGCCAGCGGGATGAAAATCTGAATTGGCAGAATCGAGTGTCAACGCAATTGGACTGTGGAGATTCTTATTGTATCGGTGTCTTCTGTTTGTCATGGTGAATTCCATGCAATAAGTAGTCTAAGTTTGGGCTGAATTTTCCGCTAAGTCTGTTTTACTTTTGGAAGTCCCATAGATTATATCATTCGATGTTGTCAAAACACATCAGCGACTTTTACACAAAATAAAAAAACCTGTGAACTGACACGTCAGCATTACGCTTGCATACGTTCACACTCCAGGTCTCACCCATGCTGGGCGGTGGTCAGGGAGAAAATAATGCTATCACTTTAAGAGATCCTCGTCTTCGCCGGCTCCTCTTAGCTGCAGTGTTATGATTGTTTTGCTTCTCAAGTCTCATTCATTCATGTTATAGCAGTGTCTTGTTGACAGACGTCCCATAGTATACACTCAGGCTTTGTTTGTGTTTTGCCGATACATGTCTCTCGGGGCTGTTTTTGGACAAAGTTTTAAGAATGAGAACAACAAGGACTATGAATGGGCACCATTTTTTTTTCTTCTGAAATCCACCAAAACAGATGAGAAGTGCAATGGACTCTTTCAAGCAGCTTTGTGGGCCCGCAGAGCTCCCCTGCTACCCAGGGAGTCCGGCTTCCAGCAGCTACGCTCCATTCATCACCTGCTTTCAATGGGCACCATCAAGCCGCCTCCAGCTAGAAGGCCAGGTAGGGTGCCGGCTGGTGCACAATGTTTGGGGGATTAGTAATCAAAGGAGTGTGGAGGCTAGGACCCTCTGTCCCAGCCTGCCATTCACTCCTAGCAGGGGAGGAGAGCTCCAGCGGCGGCCAAGGTCATCGTCTCCAGCTCGGCAGGAGGTAACTGGGAAAGAACCCTGGGAACCAGCCTCCTGCTCTGTGCTAATCGCGGGCTAGCAGGCTAGCAACACAGCAGGTGTCTCACCCACCAAACATTCATCTGTTTGTGCGGTGGATAGCCCGGCTGACAACGGGATAATGCTTCTCTTTTACTTTCCACTCACTTTTTTCTCTGTCTGTGCTTTGTGCATCACTTTCGCTGAGTTTTTTTTCAATTTTTTTATGGGATTTCTCTCTTTGAACTGATCTAGGTGCTGACTTAGCAGAATGTGAAACTGCTACAATAGTCCCTTTAGTGTTGAATAAGTTGTCCTGAAATGTTCATGGAAAGACTGAGAAGAGTTGGGGTGCAATGACAAAGGCCATTTGAGGACAGAAAGTGAAATGCCTTTCTCAAAAGTTTCGTCTCACGTTACCATGGTTTCAAACAAACCCGGGCACACTGGAATCCCCTTTTTTTCTGTGGATGGATCGTGGCATTATATCTGAAGATTTCTTTTTTTGTGTTCATTTTAGAAATCCCTCTTTGGATTTGCTATCGCCGTTCTGAATCTCGCGTAGCGGGGCAGTGGTCACGTCCACCATTTTAAGCTCATTGGCATCCTGTGGTGCGAGACACTGGCTCGAGAATCCCCGATGACACAGCTGGTCAGACACTTGCAGTCTGTGGCAAAGCAACTCATACATCATCTGAGATCGCGGGCTAGACAGATTAGCTTAGCGCGCTAAGTCTTAAAGACGGGACGCGAGCGGTGAGGTAACGATGATGTAAAATGAATCATTCCCGATTTCTCGTCGGAGGAGAGACGGCATCCGTGCCCCGCCAGCCCGCCCGCCCTCCCACAAGCACACCCCTGTTGGGATATTGGCAAGTTGTCATGACGACAGGGATGTTCTGCTGATGAAGTCTCGCGCAGCGCTATCCAATCAGATCGTGCAGCTACAACCGCAGCGTGAACAGGGGAGGACGCACCTATTCCAGTTGCACAATGCTGAGAAAGGACAGGCGAAACCAAGGACCACCAACGGGAAATTGGCAATCCGGGGGATGCTGTCAATGGGCCGCCATGGTTCGACAATGCACAGACAGCGGGGGTCGTGGACACAGGGGCTGCCAGGTAGGGGGTCTCCATGATGTCTGATGCTCTTTGAGTTACGGTTCTTTGCTGCTGTCAATACAAAGTATGAATGCATTTTATATTTTCATTGTTGGCATGCACTTTTTGAAGATTGCTGCTAATGCGGCTTATATGATGTGTTCGCGATGTTGCTCGTAGTTATTGGACTGCTCCAGGTGCACTTTAGCAAAACGGCAAATCACTCCTGCAGGTGGTTTTTACAAATGTGCAACAACTGCGATAATCCGTCTGGAAGCAACATGCATTTCTTGAAAGGGGGGAAATGTCATTTGGTATTAACTTTAACGCAGTTTTGTATTCATTTCACCGCAGGATGCCGATCATGAGTAGCGGCGGCTAATATGCAGAAACCGCAGGTAGCAAAGTGAACGAAGAACTCTCACAGTGTTAGTTTGATTCAGGCCTTTTATTCTAAACCCTGGGGAGGATTTTTCTTTCATTTGGTCGCCGACTGACCAAAGAAGAGGCTTCGTGCTGCTCGATGAAAGATGGAGGGCTTGGTGGGGGCGCACTCTAGATTTTTTCCTAGCACTGCAGGTAGCCATTACGGTCATCGTCCTCTTCAGCTCATTATTACATCCCATTGAATTGTAGCCGACTACAAATATTCTTTTCTTTAATGGTGGCATTTTCCTCATTATTATATTATGATCTGCCCTTATTTTTCTCAGCAGTTCATTTGAACAACAAATCCCTTTTACCCTCCATCCATCCCCACCCCTCCCTTGCCTAGCTCCAGTCCCTCCATCATGGGGTCTCTGTGGGACGCCATTCGAGAGGCTGACCCCCATTGGGTCCTGGTTGTGTGTGACTCTTCAAACTTGAGAATAGAATCTGGTTTGTCAGCATGGTGAAACCACCTTTATAATCACTTGGCTGGATGTCAGCACTTTTTCCAATTTTCAATTGTGGTTGCGTTGTTTTGCAAATGCTCGACCGTGAGGTGATCAGTGGGATCAGCCCCCACAGCAGAGCTTGTTATTGATTACAGGGCTGGCCAATTACTGGTGTATTTCATCTTGAATACCTGCTCTTAATGATATAATATAGATAATATAACACAAAAATGTTATTGACTCATAATGTTTGGGTGATATTTGGGGGAAATTCGCTTGGCATAGTAGTTTCATGTAATGTAGATAGATTGAAATGAGTGTTAGCCCCACTTGTTATTTTAGTTGCAGGTAGGCCCTAATCCTATTTCAATCAGTGAGATAAATCCGATTTTTTTAAAGTAATGGACTGTATACATGCTAATATTGAGTCAGCACCAATTTTAGCTCATTGCTGGCAAAGCTTAGAATCTGAGACTTGGCTCCAGTGACAGTGATACAAGACTGAATTTCCACCACCTCAGCATTTTGAACCCAATCCAAGTCATCCCACTCTCACCTAACATGAAAGCTCATCCAGTTTGATGAGATACTCTAACCTTTGCCTTAGCAGACATTCTATATCTTGGTTTAATAATGGCAAACTGGATTTTGACAAAGATGCCAACTACAAGCTGATTGCAGCGCTATTATGTCATTTGTGAAGGCAATCAGCGTTGCCTAGAGATTTAACTTGTTTAACCTTAATGTAACCCCATGTTAACTGCATTCCAAGCTAATTGCATCTAAGATGTAAATACTGGGATCAACTGCTGTTTGAAACATTTGGATTCTTTGAGACAGGGACATACAAGAGTTTTGAAATGGAACGTGTGCTTATTTGAATGGGATTTGAATGAATTGTATCCATGTTTAAAGGTGAATTGTGAATTATATATATATATATATATATATACATTTATTCATTTATGCTTAACTTCATGAACCCCATGTCGAGCATTGAGGCTTCTCAATGGGAGTGGATAAATGGTCATTTCCATGTGAAACCAGCCAACCCAGCAAAAAGTGGCTTGTTCATAGTCACTTCCGACTTAGAAGGAAGGGATTTTCCCTTCGCTTTGAAATGACACACCACAAATGTTCTGGTAGAGTTTGTGGACAATGATGTCAGACTGTTGCAGGGTTCAAGGGTTTGTAGCAGGGAAACCACTGAAGTGAGATGATTGCTGTTCTTGTGATGCAGATTAGTAACATTTTGGCGACCGGGGTCAGATGTGGTGAGCTCTGCACCATCCTGTTTACATTCTGACCTTGAGGTTTGGGGAGATGTTAACAGCTTTGTGCTGACTGTGAATGGTGCAGGCCATTCAAAGAACCAAAGACGTGTCGACATGCAGAATTAGCCTTTTATTGCACATGCTATTAGTGTTTTTATAGATTTGTGTTTTTGCGTTTAAATCTGTTTCTGGAGTGTGCCAACATCTGTCTGGATGAAGCTGTCGAAGAAGCCACATGGGCCCATGGGAAACCCAGTGCAACCTGCCTGGAATGTATTTATGGTGTGATATAATGAACCGCTGCTGTTGTCCTGATAAATCAAAATTGGCGTCATCCAGAGAAAAAGGGATAATGGGTTGAGTCAATCACCCGAGACACATGTGTCAGTAAATGTCATCTTGAGGTTGATTGGACCACCCAGAGGTTGCCCCATTAAAAGCCATCCGGTTTCCCATTGAAGAAGTTCCAGGCTTTCACCCCCTCAAGACTGTTTCCCCGCCTGCCCACCAACCAAACACATCCCTGAGTCTGTGATCTACGGCTGGGGTCCCCCTTCCGCAAATTACCGTGTTTGAAAAGAACCCGAGCGTGGGCGAAAGAGAAACAAGGCCCCGGCCTGCTCTGAAGGAACATGTCATTCCTATCACTTAGAACCACATTCCTCCCCAGTAGAACAAACCATGCGATGACAGTCGTACAGCACATACGTCTCTCTCAGACCCCAGGCTGGAAATGTCTGTGATGACCATGTGAAGATGATGGGGGAGGGGAGAAGGGGGGGGGGATTAATTGCCCATCACTTGTCAGTGCAGTGCACAAAAACTAGTCCTGTCTTAGAGGCTGTCAGCCAAGGACAATGAATGCATCCTCTTTCCTTCCCCACCTCCATCTGATTTAATCGAAAACGACGTGGACCACAGCCCGAGCTGCGAGAGCGCGTACAGCAGCAATGTGGTCAGGTTGTAAACACACAGACATGAAGAGGAAGAGCGGGATTACAAACAGTTTTGATCTCCTCTGGGCTGTCCAGACGGGCTGACAGGGGAGGAGGGGAGAGACGGGAGGAGGCGGGGCGGCGGCGATTTGGGCTCCTTTTATTCACTCCTCGCCCGTCAAACTACCCCTCTCTCGCCAGGAGCGTTGTCATTCGGGTTCGACAACAGAAGGTCCGGCGTTGATAGAAGCGGCACAATGAAGCAGACAAACAAGCAGACAAATGCTCCTGGAGGCTGAAGTCTTGGGAAACAGCTGAGACCCACCGGTTCGTTAACAGTACAATTTCCAGTGCAGCCACAGCCTGACCCCTCCCAGTCTCCTACCTCTGTCTCTCTCTCTCTCCATTGTCCATTATTTTGAGGGCAATGAAAGAGAAGCTAAACTAATTTGTTCGTGCAGACTGGTCAAAGCAGAACCCAAACTACCTTTAATGCCTCACAAATC
The DNA here is from genome assembly GCA_016785325.1 of Chascanopsetta lugubris. Classification (NCBI taxonomy): domain Eukaryota; kingdom Metazoa; phylum Chordata; class Actinopteri; order Pleuronectiformes; family Bothidae; genus Chascanopsetta; species Chascanopsetta lugubris. Next base: position 28,983 of record JAFBJT010091512.1, on the reverse strand, counting down.
AAATTGAATTCCTTATTATCCTTCCTTTTCCTCAGATGAATCAAAAGCCTCTTTTAATTCCAGTGAAATTGAGTTTCATTCATCTTTATCCAGTTGTAATATTATCCTCTTTGTTCATATCCTATTGGTCTAGGAACCAGGAGGGACGGGTAGATCATGAGATAATGATGCTGGGCCTTTCTTCCAGTGATGAAGGACCAGTGTGAGGACGACACGGTCTAAAGATGAAGTGTTGTCCTCCCCAGCCAATTTAGATGGGAGAATTAAAGGACTTGCATATATAGCTGGAAAGTGAATAATGTCCTTCAAGTTAATATGTGACATCTAATATCATTTGTGGCTAAAAGGCAGATGTCTCTTCTAAAATAGAGGGATAGTATGTCTGCGGGAGGAATGGGGCCAATCAGTGAAATCTCATCTCATTTAAGGTATTTAAAAAAAGGAAAAAGATGGTTTAATTTAAATCCATTCTCATTATTGGAATTAAGCTGTGAAATATTTTTAATCATTTATTATACGACTCCAGCTCCTATATTGAATTTATACTATATCACTGTCTAATAATCTAAGTGTTGAATGTTTAATGATTCTGACGCACATACTCCCAAAACATGTAATATTTTATGCATCCGCAGAAGATAACATTTTTGTACACGTAGTGTGGAGCAAGTTGTTTAGATGAAGAGATGCTCAACATCTATGTGTCTATTTCAATCAGATCAGTGGATAATCAACAGTATGAAGCCTCTTCTACTGATCCAAACTCCCATTAACAGCCACATTTACACTCAGGTCCAATGACTGTGCATGTTGACATGAGTTTGAAATGTCTGACTGGACGATGGAACATGTTGATTCAGTGATTTAGTGTTAGACTCCTTTCCCTTTGGTGACGCATAGCATTTCTTATTGAATCGATTGGGTCACAATGGAATACAACGAGGTAAGGGAGCTCTTTCTGATTGGAGGTGAGGGAGTTACTACGAGGTTGTTGACTTGTTGTTATTTACAGTGCATTCATGATATCAGATGTGACATGGTTATGCATTAGTGGATAAAAAACCTAACATGGCTGTATGACTATAGCCAATGGGAATTGTGTCTATTGTAGCTGTCTCAATCTCTGTTGATATACCTGCTCATTTTGATGTGAAGGAGGCTTGTAGTTAGATTCCCAGTTTTGGATGAGAGCATGTCAAACAGGAACTCGAGTCCATTCCCCTTTGTTTTTGTTATTTTCAGATAGACTTGCCTGCATGTAAAAGAGCTGGTTATTCCCAGTAATGTTAGTGCAGAGTAGGTCTAACTCTATAATGGGTCTGATGTCACACCGAAAGCAATATTCAATATGCTGATACACTAATCACAATTTCAGAGGTTGATTTATATATTTTTGCTAAATGCAAATGCATCTCTCTGCCTGCCTGCCTGTCTCTCTCTCTCCTTCCCTACCTCTTTCTCTGTGTCTCTCTGTGTCTCTCTCTCTATGTCTCTCTCTCTCTGTCTCTCTCTCTGTCTCTCTCCCGTGTTGACACTGTGCGCAGCCGCTCACAGCAGCAGCGCGGGCGGGGCACGGTGCAGCTTCGTTGTAGAGTAAAGAATAGCGGCACCTTTCCGATCACAGTATCGTATTGTTTTGAGTACTTTAGTACCACAGTACTCAAGAAGTACTGGTATACTTTACATCCTAATCTAGGCGCATGCATGCATGCAAGCCCTGGCGGGCGCACAGGGTTCCCCTTATGAAACATTTCAAGGCACACTCGCACACACAGACACACAAACTCACAAACAAACAAACGCAAAGCACACATACTACTGACTGAGTGTGTTGTTTTCTGTCGCTGTGTGCTGTGTGTGGAGTGTCGTCTCCACTCCATCACTCAAGGCTCTGTTTTCCAGGGTCCCGGGAGAGGCAGGAGTGAAATTACCGTATCGACTCTAACTTGGTAGTAACGGTAATCTAAAGTGCGCATGTAGAAATGCGGCGCTGACGACGCGCTCGGTGCGGGCCATAATCCATCATATTTTTAGACTTTGACACGGGCCAATGAAAAATGGATGGCGGGCCGTCCATTTGGCTCTGGACATGCCTGCTGTAGCGTAATGACCACATGTACCATGTATCCACATGTGTTACATATGCAGTAGTAAGGACTTGGATTTTACGCATGTAAGCGACCATGATGGATTTCCAAAGACATAGAAAGAAATGGTAATATCTTATCATACACACACACGCACACACACACACACACACACACACACACTTCCACACACACACACACACACATCTTGGGCATGCACACATCAAATGAAGCAGGAACATCTGTCAGACACCGGACCAGTGGTTGAGTTAAAAGATGAGGAGGGGTCTGGCGAACGCTCTGCTATTCATTTATCTCGCATTGCTGCCCATTGGTTTTAATTATGTTTGGCTCTTTCAAGTTGGAAATAGGCGTGCTTCAAAAACAGAGCTGGCCTTTTGGTGTTTCTACCATTGTTTGTGTGGGAGCGTGCGCTCAGGGACAAGGGTACATATGCGTGTGTCTGCCTCCCTCCGCGTTCATCCATCTGTCTATTTGCATGTCTGGCTTTTTTTATTTTTTTTATTTATTTTTTTTTACAACTGATGACTATTTCTTTGTGTTTATGTTTGTGTGCGCGTCAGCGTGTGTTTCCATGTGTGCGCTGAGCAGCTCTGCCTTATTTTCTCGGCACAGCTGCAAACGGACGGGATTGATGTGTAACCCAAGCCGGCACTTTAAAGGGCGCGAGGCCTGGACAGACGTGGTCCTGCTAGTATACCAGATGGGGCTTTATGATGAAAAGAGCATAATCCCCATCCAGGCATCACTTCCATCACTTGCACACTACAAAGCCATTCACGCTTCTCCTTTTTTTTTTCATTGCAAGAAATAATCTCTCTTTTTTTCCACAGTCCTTAACAGAGCACTTTTATACTTTCTTTCCTCCTTTAGCTTCCAGTCTATCTTTATCTTCTCCATCTCACATCCCTCTGTTTCTCCATCCCTCATCTCTCTCTCTCTTTCTCTCTCTCCCTCTCTCTCTCTCTCTCTCTCTCTCTCCTCTTTGGCCCCCTCACCCACTCTCCCTTTTGCTCTTGAAGACTTGCAAATGTGGCATTAGCTAATATTCAGCGAGCCAGGCAAGCGATCCCTTTTTATCCACCAGGGCCCCGACTGATTGAGCTGCAGTGTGTGCATTGGAAATGAGAGCTGCATGGGGGCTGGCAACCCCCTCTGCCTCTGATTGGTATTCAATATACATGTCACTGCAGGACATGCTAGTTTGGGGTTTACTCCCTCTCTCTCTCTCTCTCTCTCTCTCTCTCTCTCTCTCTCTCTCTCTCTCTCTCTCTCTCTCCTTCACCACCCCTCATAAAAGAGGAGAAAATTGGACGCAGGGGCAATTAATAGGCCGGGTTCAGGCTTACTGTAAATAACATGGCTGACATATTTTTTTTATTTTGTATTAAATGGCACTGATTTCAAACAGCCCACTGAATTAGGATGTTAACCCCCCCCCCCCCCCCCCCCCCCCCCCCCCCCCCCCCCCCCCTACCCCCCCCCCCCCCCCCCCCCCACCGTCCTCGTTGCCTGGTGAAGACTTACAGCAGACTTTATAGAGATCAGGCCCGGCTTTATTGTACAGTGAAACACCAAATGTAGGTCTCTCTCTGTCTCTCCTCCCAGTTCATATGCAATATACATATGTATATATACACACACACACACACACACACACACATTATTTCAAAAGTAAATATTCATCAAACACAATAACTGTTATTCACATGGCACACTTTTTCACCTTATCGCTCCATTATTTAGATTCTTTGTGTCTCACTCTCTGAAGCCCCTTTAAAATCATATAAAGCACATACTACAGAGGCTCCTCCCTCATTCTATCAGTTCCCTGTTTTCCTCGTTCTCTGAGCTACACTGCAAACACCAGGGGAATGGGGGGGATTTCTTTTCTGTCATAGACTTACATCACGCTTGCAGAATATGTCAGGGATTGGACCTGCATTTACACGAGCTGCCGCCTGCTTGGTAACATGGACATGGCAGGAGTGTTGTGCGGCTCGTAGGCACCAGTGGGCAACCGCATCGTCACAGGCAGGGACTCGGGCTGTGATGTACACCAGGGCACCAGATGTGTTATTGTGATTTCAGGGAGTCGCTTTCAGAGAGGGAAGGCAAATAAACCAAAAGATAAAACATATACAGTATATTTCTTTATTCTAAAGCGGGGGTGTCAAACTCAGTTTACTTCAGGGGCCACATGTGCCCTTATTTGATCTCAAGTGGGCGGGACCAGTAGAATCACAGCATTATAACCTATGAGCGACAACTCTACATTTTTACCTACATTTTGAAAATGTTCACATTTAATAAACTATATTTTTCATGACATTAAAGGTGCAGTGTGTCAAGATTTTGGTCACATTTTGTCACTTTGTGTAGAAATATAATTACAAAACAATCATACAAACATTTTTACGAATGTATAATTACCTCAGAGTATGACTTGCTTTTTACATAACACTAAATTCAGCACTTTCATGTATATTTACATCAGGAGGGGGGCCTCCCTATGGGGGCTGCCATGTTTTTTTTTTTACAATAGCCCAAAGTGGATGCACTAAATATGTTTTGAGCTTTAATGACAAGTGAGGGCTACCATACGTTCTCCTGTATTCTCAAATGGGAAGGGTGAGGTGAGGGATACAATATGCAACTTCACCAGTAGATGTCACCAAATCTTGCACAATGCACCTTTAAGAATAAACCTCCAGCATGATCAGTTTGCTTGCTACTACTTTGTCTACTTTAGTAGAATTGCAGTTGAAGTCTTTTCTGTCATTTGCACACTTTGCAAAGTCATCTTGCGGGCCGGTTTTGGCCCGCAGGCCCTATGTTTGACACCCGTGTTCTGAAGCATCCAAATAAATAGAACAGAAGGCTCGAGTGAAACATACCCATCTGACCCGTGTTTGGTCCTAGTACATCAGAAAACTACAGTGGTTTATGAGGTGCCTTCATGTGGGGAAATATTTAGTTGGATGTGATGAGGGGGAGCTGGGTCTTAGTTGTTTGGATCAGCAGACCTCTGGAGCACATGGATCTGTTTTCACTTCTTCTTTCCCTTCAGGAGAGAGAAACAGAGAATGGGGGGGGGGGGGGGGGGGGGGGGTGTTGGTGAGCCAACACTTCACTCCAGCCCAAGACACAATCACTCCACTCCCGCTGAAATCTGAGGGCCTATCTGTTGGTTTCTTCTCGTGGGCCTTGTTCCAGGTTTGCCTTGGACCTCTTCCAGATGTGGGAAGTGTAAACAGTTTACAGATCTGCTGTGGCTGGGGAGGGCCCAGGGCTTTTCGCCGGGAGGAATGTAACCTGAACACCACTTCACAGGGAGGCAGCGCTGTGAGATGGAGCATTCATGCATATTGTGTCAGGACCTAACAGGAAACTCGGCCTGCAGTTCAAGGGAGACGCGGCTGGTGTGAACGCCTGCTGACGTCAGCGGTCATGTGGGGGGATGTCTGGCAAAGAGGCCACTTGGCTTTTGTTCCATGAGCTATCAATCATCGTAAGTAATGGTTGATTATAGGAATTTTTACATCATACACAGAGGCAAGAAAAGTGGAGTGAGGCACTACACATAAAACACGTGCGTATTTCAGAGTGGATGTGTCCTTCAGATTCCAATGAGGGTTAAGGGGTTTCCATCACTGTTTGTTTTACCGTGCTCGAGGTTATATTATTTAAAGTCACATGAGAGTACAGTTCATCATCAAGCTAGCAAGCGCAGACCACCATTAAAATGCAACTGGTACATCGCACCCACTCCCATTAGGTGACGGCCATGAACATGCATTGTTTTGTTGTAGCTCCAATCCAGGTTTTGCTTTAAGATACATTGTGCAAAACTAGCTAGTGGCTTATTTGAAATTGGCTCCATCGTAAGTTTCACCTCATCGCTGCTGGAATGCTTTTAGAGGTACACACTGGATAGAGGCATATTTCATGAAGACATGCTCGAGCATTGCATTGGAGTTAACGATAACATTACATGCTATTTAATGTTGGTCAAAAGTGAAACTACAGAATCAATTGGCCCAAGAGTGAGAACCATAAGATCACATATGACCCGTAAGACATCTCAGTAGAGTCTTTAATTAAAACATTCCAAGTTATTTCGTCCCAAAACCGCTGAGATGAGTCATGATGAGTTAACTTGAGCTCCGTGTCTAAAATAAGCACCTTTTAAAGATTAATGACCTCGCCTCTGCGCAGTGTGTTGAATCAACTGCTGCAGATGCTGGCGTGGACGCAGGCTTCGTCCCACCCCGACAAACCGTATAGATCGGAGTTTTGTTTGAATGGGATTTATTGAGCTGCACGCTGTGTTCATGTGTCACCACACTAGTCATTTCAATTCACGTTTTATCTCTTCGACAGAAAAAAAAAACTTTTATCCAAAGCAAATGAGGAACAAGAGATGAGAAAGGACGCTGGGTGCACAGGAGGACTTAGAGTATAATAACACTGCATTTAGAAATCAGATGAAACGGAGCGAAGTGGGGAAGCTGATGTAATAAGCGCAAGTGCGGTATGCTGGGGTTATTAGAGGTGAAAGAAGACGGGGGTGTCTCGGAAGAATAGAGTTTTTAAGAGATTTCTGAGGATTGAGAGGTATACGCCCCTGCTTTGAGTGCATTTGGCAGCTCGTTCCACCATCGGGGAGCCACAAAGTAGAGTAGTGTGTGTTGCCTTGTGTGAAGGGATGGTCGTGCCAGACAAGGTTCCATGGAGGATTGTAGCAGCAGAGGGGTAGCATCAGTCTTTATGAGCATTCAACTGCAAATCAGTCTGTAGGTATAAGCATCGGTTCTTTGACCAACTTTATTCTCACCGAAATAATTGATATCCTGAACAGCCCGACGTAGTTGAGTCCTACGTCTTTACACCAGGTAAAAGTTGAATGAGTGAATGTAAGTGTGGATTGTATCCTCATCTGCTCCTCGTCCTCCATGAGTCACCATTGATGCTTTGCTTTTACTCTCAAGCCACATTAGCCCCTTTACTCATTTATTTTGAAAAACCTCATGCGTGTTTTCGCTGAAATTAGCAGGGTAATATACTTTCCCTTAACCCCAAGAAGTGGCTTCCCTGGAATTCTTGAGGGGCAGGGCTGTAGGCCTGTGTGCTGAAGATCTCCGATTGGTGGAACAACTCTGCACTTCCATGTTAAAGCCAGTGTGGCCGCAGACTTGTTTACTTCATTTCTTCGACATTCCCTTTACTTGTGTGTTGTAAAATAGAGAAAAAGAAGAGGAGCTACGAGAGGTGGACGGACGACGTGGTTCATTAGACCATTTATTTACCGTGGAAAAAGTTTAGCCGGACTTCAAGTCGGCGGCTCAAAACCGCTGAGTCAACGATCCGACAAGCTATTAGCGTCCTGACGCACGGTGTCGTACAAATGATGATGCAGGCTTTTTGGACCCCTTTTATGGTGCTTGTTTGGCCCTCAGCTTCGTCTTACTGCCTCCTACTTGACTGGAGGTGTAGTGCAGTTTCAGCCCCGGGAACCTTGAGATGCGGTGGAAACTCAAACCACAGAGACGACCAGGAATTCTTTCACCCAGGTAAATAAACCCCTGGTACTAAACGTTCCCGGGCACTCTACTACTTTCTGCCCACGCTTTCCCACCCCCTCCAGCCCACCTCCATCCATCCACACACCTGCTCCCATGTAGCATCAGTCCCACAGTCAACTGAGCTCTTGTCACCTGTGCCTCGCTCTGTTACCACCCTCCCACCCACTCCTGTTCGCGTCCCTCCTCCCCGGCCTTTCCCTGTGTCTCTGCTCCCTGTGTTTTGGAATTCTGCTGACTTGTATCATACATGCGCACTGTTCTCTCAGCAAGACTGATATCTCAATTACAAGCTACTTTACTACTTTGTGCTGTGTGACTGCGTGTAAGTTCCTCGCGATCCGTGCTGTCCTCAGCAAAACCTGACAGATGGTCAGAAACGAGACGAACAGACGGTCACGTGTCAAACTAAAATGTTGTGGTGTTACTGTAGAAACTCTGTTTCTGTCCCGCGCGAGCTGGATTATTGGCTTCCTGTTTCCAACGACTGTACGTCTAGCTCGTACTTACAGTTTCTTCATCTAAAGCTGCAGTGTGTACGATTTACGCACCTCCAGAGAATTCACTTCACCTCACTCACTTCTAAAGAGGAGGAAGCCTTCAGTTATTGTTCAATGTCCATAGATGTTTAGTTTGTTCATTCTGGGCTACTCCAGCTGCCTTTGTTAAGGCATCTGGACTCTGTTTTGATTGTGTGCATGTCTCCATGGATGGAGTCTTTTTCGGTTTATATGATCACTGATGGTTGCCACAGATTCCCCTAGATGCTTCGATTAGGAGGGTAAGGTGTTTGATATCCAAGTGCAAGATGCAAATTCACCATTTGATGTTCCTAAATCCTTCGCACTGTACCTTTAGATCCTTTTCTGAAAAGAATGAGCAGGTTTCCCAGTATTTTTTTGCCGCCAGGTGAACCCACCATTAAAAAGTGTTTACCAGCTTTCCCATTGGCATCAGCGGTACGTCAAGTTTGACATCATGATGCACTGCCTATGAAGCGGAGAACAACATGCCTGGATGTCACCTCGCCGTCTCACCGGCGATAGATTCTGATTTGTGTGATGCGTGATGGTGGACAGGATGGAGGAATCAGCCTTAGCATGTGGCATAGAAGAGGAAATGGCAGCATTCATGTGGGTCATGTGTTCCCATCAATGCAGATCGGTGCAGAGCCGATTAAGACCCATGTTGGTTGCTGAGTCATTTAACCCGTGTGAGAATGCAGATTGAACACCACAGTAGTAAAAAAAAAAAAAAATACTGCTACCAGTTAGATGTTAACGCATTTCGTGGCCAGTGGGAATGGGATACAAGTGTTTTGGGAGTTTACCAACAGAAACCCTAAGCATCTGTGTCAGTACCACTCCGATATATCCCGATTGTTATCATCGCTCATGCATGACACTATTGTGAGGCAACTCTGGCTGAAAGACAATTAAAAGTGAGCTCAACGCGAGAGACGGACGACACAAAGAGAACAAAAGTGATGACAACAAAGCAACAGAGAAATACAACAGGCTGCATTCCTTTCACATGAGGCTGTGTTGTGTTGTGTTGTGTACACATCAACAAATTCAGTGTAGTGGCTAAATGTTCAATACTGGGCTGCTTGAGTCGCCTGTTCTCCTGCTCGTCACTGTCCCGCAGTGTGCTCTCACACTCGCATCACTGTTGGACTCGACGTTCTGCCGGTTTCAAAATCACCTGGTGTCACGCGATGCAGATGTGGCGCTTCACTCGTCTGAGGACGAGCCGTGCCGGAAAATGAGGCGGTGGCGACAAAGAGCTTTGAGGAAGTCGACGTGTATCTCCAAGGACACATACCACCCAGCAGATCAAAGGACCTAGAGGACGTGTTTGATGGGGGAAACCACACTGCTTTTCAAAGCATTGTAGTCCTGCAGCTCGCTGGCCCACCAAGGCCCACCGTAGAAATTCTAATACATCTGCCTGTCAGTTAATTGAAGCCCCGTTCTCTCCCTTGGGGGATGGCGGGGCCGCTCTGTGGAGAACATCTCTGTCCTGCTGCACGCTCACATTTAATTATCCCTCCTCAATCACGTCCTCAATAACCCTGTTTATGGTTTGTTTTTGTGTCTCGTCACCTCATCCCTTGTCTTGGGAGAAGACGCTGATGTTTGACAGAGGAGGAGATCACAGCTTTCCTCATATTCACTCTCATATATGATCAGTTTACCTTAGGGGGTACTGTGTGATTGCAGGGGAATGTTTGGTTGTCACTGTCGCTGCATTTGATCACGGGGGGGGGGGGGGGGGGGGGGGGGTGTTTCGGTAGCTTTTGATGGTCTCCATAACAACAGGATATACGGTAGAGGACATGAGAAGGGCACGCGAGGAGATGGTCTTGATATTTGAAAATGATTGTTTTTGGCAATAGACTCTCGCAGAGAGAGAGAGAGGGAGAGAGAGAGGGAGAGGGAGAGGGAGCAGCCCTGTCATTCCAGAGACATGTCCCCTTCCCCAGAGACAGGCAATCTTCCAGACAGACAGGAAGTCAGCCCTGTCTGTCTGTGTGTGAAGTGTCGCTGGGAGAAGAAAGTGATGAGCGATGGCAGCCAATCTGAGCCCAGCCATATTTGAACATATGGCAGACTGGGTGCGGAGTAAAGCGCACATTTAATCTGTGCAGAGACACACACACGGCTCAGCCTATCACGCGCGCATCAGCCACTTTGTCGGGAAGCGAATCTGACGCGCACAAACCCACGTGTGATTGAATGTGTCTGTTTAGCCGCCGATGCATTCTGCTGACAAACACTTTCCTCAAACCCTGACAAATGGCATTAAGTCGCGGTGATATCACGGTGCGTCTGCAGCTGCCTCAGCCCGGAGCACCCGCTGGCTTCTCTCTGGATGTACGCAAGGCTCCAGTTATAGACTCTGTCTCTTGTTCAGGGTCCAAAGAGCCAGATCACCTCCCTCACCGCAGCAGCAGCAGCAGCACAGCGTTTGTTATAGTTTCCCCTCTCTGTCTGTGTGTGTGTGACCTCCTATCTCCGCACCAAATGACCGGTTAGGACATGGAAGGGGAAATTGCCTGCATTCCTCCATAATCGTAAGAGGTATTTACATATGCACTCTAAATAATTATGTGGTCCAGCCGGGAGCATCCAATGAGTTTTTCACAAAGGCACTTTCTGCTATTTACATTCCTAAAATGTAATGTGGTTTACTTATGCAGCTGGACGGCCCCGAATCAAAGCATTCATTCCCGGGGACCAAGTGCACGCAGGAAGAGAGGGAGAAGGAGAGAGAGAGAGAGAGAGAGAGAGGGGGGAGTGGGGGGGG